>RJWK010003735.1:18770-62801 GCA_004363435.1 Platanista minor | reverse complement strand
GTCCAGTTTTCCCAGCACCAATTATTGAAGAGGCTGTCTTTTCTCCATTGTATATTCTTACCTCCTTTATCAACGATAAGGTGACCGTATGTGCATGGGTTTGTCTCTGGGCTTTCTATCCTGTTCCATTGATCTATATTTCTGTTTTTGTGCCAGTGCCACATTGTCTTGATTACTGTACCTTTGTAGTATAGTCTGAAGTCAGGGAGCCTGATTCCTCAAGCTCCTTTTTTCTTTCTCAATATTGCTTTGGCTATTCAGGGTCTTTTGTGTTTCCATACAAATTGTGAAATTTTTTGTTCTAGTTCTGTGAAAAATGCCATTGGTAGTTTCATAGGGATTGCACTGAATCTATAGATTGCTTTGGGTAGCATAGTCATTTTCACAGTGTTGATTCTTCCAATCCAGGAATATGGTATATCTCTCCATCTGTTTGTATCATCTTTAATTTCTTTCATCAGTGCCTTATAGTTTTCTGCATACAGGTCTTTTGTCTCCTTAGGTAGGTTTATTCCTAGGTATTTTATTCTTTTTGTTGCAGTGGTAAATGCGAGTGTTTCCTTAATTTCTCTTTCAGATTTTTCATCATTAGTGTATAAGAATGCAAGAGATTTCTGTGCATTGATTTTGTATCCTGCTACTTTACCAAATTCATTGATTAGCTCTAGTAGTTTTCTGGGAGCATCTTTAGGATTCTCTATGTGGCATACCTATTTTGATCAAGAGAATACTACAATAGTGATGCTGCTTCAGTTCCAGATCTAACCTCTGAGAAGACTAGCAGTTTCTACCTCCTACCTCTTGGAGCTCTGGGCTCCCTTATAAAAAATTCAGACTGCAGAGGCTAAGCTACATGGAAGATTAAGGAGGCATCAGGCATGTGAGTGAAGAGGTCATTGTGGATGAACATTCCAAGTGAACCTTCTAATAACCACAACCCCAGACTCTAAGGCTGTAAAACTGCATGAGAGATGCCAAGTGAGAACACCAGCTTAACCTGGTTAATCCACAGAATCATAAGAGATAATAACAAATTGTTGTTTTAAGCCCCTCAATTTGGGGGTAATTTGTTACATAGTCTTATGTAACAGAAACAACATATATTCTGAAATTCAAGTTTAATTTAAAATTACAAGTTGTAGTGCCCCATTCTTGTTTTTAAATTATTATAATTGTTAGTATTCTGTAACTATTACTATGTATATCTCAATATTTTTTTCTGTTTTTAATCTAAAGATCAATGACAGACCAAACTTTTGCAATGCATTGAATTTTATATGGGTGACCCAGCAAAAGCACATCTCAGATGAAACTAATATAATGTTATATGCCAATTATACCTCAAAAAAAATTTTAAAGTACATCTCAAGAGTCTTCCCAGGATCTGAAAGTGCAGATGTGTCTCCTTGAACTTTTTTTTTTTTTTTTTTGATGAGAGAGTTGCCATGTCACCATTACTAAAGTCATTGAATCAGCTAATGTAAATTAGTGCTATTTAGTGCTATGTTATGATTCATGACTATTGTCCAAGAAGCAAAGACTACTTATCACATTTACTCATAAAGTTATATCTTCATTTACAGCTTCAGTTATAATCATTTGTTCATTTATCCTGGCTTATTAAGCATTATCCAAGAGGTGATCTGCTTGGCTTCAGAGACGTGTGACATTTGCCCAGATATGGATTTCCTGTCAGTGGCCGGGTCTAGGCTCGTTATATTTGTATATACTGCTAATTGCTCTTCAACTGTAGACTCTTACTGGAGTTTATTTTATTTTCCAAGAAAGAGCTCTATAAAGCTTCCTTGAAAATTAAGAGAGGTACTAGTTGAGAGTTTATTATCTTGAAATTCCCAGTATTTTAAGATACTTTTTACATACAAAAATGGGCATTTCATAATACTACATTCCAGATAGTTTTAAATTCATGCCTAACAATAACCTTATGAGGTGGTGTATATGCATTTTTACTGAGTAGGAGAGTAGGGCTAGAAGTTAAGTGACTTATACTGTCTCAGAGTTAGAAAGTAATTCTGCTGGGATTTGGATCCAGGACAGCTTACAGAGTCTACTAACTCCCACTTTTGTCCTCTACAGGAATGAATTACTACTTATTCTCTACTCATAAGCATATGTTTATCTTTAGCTATTATAAATTTTTCACCACATTTAATATTTCAAGGTTGATGTGGTAAATTAATCTGTTACCTCTGAAAGTGGAGGGGATATGGAGAAAAAAGTTAATGTGTTGAAATAGCAAAGGCTGGTTCACCAATTACTGAACTTTTCCTATACTGTTTTTCTACTAGATAATCATAATTTCTCATTAGCTTGGATTTCCCAGTAAGACAGAGAGCATGCACATGCTTGCAAGAAAACAAAAATGTAACAGAAGAACAGACATAAAATTGATTAGAGAGGCCTCAACACAAATTGGACTAAACTGAGAAGAGAAAAATCCAGCATGAGTTTGGAGGGCAAAGATTTGTAACATATGATAGGGTGTTTTTAATCCAACCTTCAAATAGTGGTCACACCACAATGAGCTCTCTACTTGCAGCTCTGATCCTAATGGGCAAAGTACATTTAGTGCCTATGGACCACGGAGCATGCCAACCATGCCAAAAAGAGAGAAAAACAGCCAGATAGTTCAGTTCAGCAAGACAAAACACAGTCGTGTGTTTGTCACTGAGGGATTCCCTAGAGAAACGCCTGCTCCAGGAGCTCCTGTGAGAGCTGCAGTGTGACTGCATTGCTATTTCATTTTAAATATAGTTGAAGATCTGTGCCAGAGGAGAAATGCTGTGGGGAGCAATACTTGTCATTAGAGGAATAATACTTGTTGAAATTAATAGTGTTCTCTTAACTTAGGAGATTTATCCTTGTGACATACGGTAGCTCCTAAATGTAGCAGCCTAGTTCAGGAACTCTGTGTCCAAGATGATATAGATTTATTTATTACTTACTAAATATTCATAGTCATCTGTATTTGTCACTCTACCTAGTGGCTGATTTATTCAGCTCATTCGTGGCCGCTCTGCTCCAGTTACTGTCCCTAAGATTAACCCACTGGGCCAAACCTGGGTCTTCTTCCTAAAGTTATATCCACAAGTCCAACTAACTCAAATTTCTCAGACAGACCTTCAAGCTTCCATTTATTCTTCCTAGAATGGACTCTCTCTCAATTTGTCCAGACAGTGAACACTTCAGAACTGGCAAGAATCAGAGAAAAATGGTCTACATTTAATGTAGCACTTTGTTCAGAATTATTTAACAATGAAAACTCTCATGACCAACCATATACACTCCCAACTCACTCCCTGTTACTCTTCTGTGCTTTGTTTTTCTCCATGTCATCTCTTAACATATAGTCTAATTTACTTATTTTGCGAATTGTCTTTTATTCCCTAGGATTCTTTAGCATGAGGGCAAGTATAATTTTTTATTCACTACTGTATCATCAGTATCTGACACACAGATATTTGTTCAATAAATAAAAGAACTAACATAGAGGTCTATTTCCTTACCTGCAAATTTTTTATAATGATAGTATAGGTATCTCGTATTAGCCAAATCTTTTTCATTCCTACAAGAAGTGTTTTATTGTAGATTTTCAGAGAGCAGGAGCCTATATTCCATTATTTTTATTGGGAAAATCATGATGGGTTCCAAGCCACATTCTTAAATACCTAAATAACAGTCCACAATGACTTCTGGATAACATCAAGCACTGAAAATACAGAATATCTAATTACTTGAAAAGTAATAAAGTCATTGGAGTAGACAATGTTACTCTGAGTTTTCTTTTTCCACTGCAAGGAGCTAGTACTCCAATGCAACCATACAGGGAAACAATATGTTAAATATAGAAAAGAAACTGACTAAATTGAAGTCTGTTGGTAGCGCCCTCCCATACCTGACAAAAACAAATGAGAATCCACGTCAGCATAAACCTCTAAGTAAAAGGTAGAGAAGACAATAGCAACTGTATGTAATAAGTTTAAATAACTTAACACGTCATAGTCCCATCAGGAGAACAGCAGAGTTAGAACTGCAATATGATCCAAGCTCTCTCATGAGAAGAAGGACCCAATTTAGATGTCTGCTGATATGCACATGTAGTTTTGTTTAGGGATGTTTTGAATTTGATAGTGAATTTTTGGTTAAATTTTTGGCAAATCATTATGGTGAATGGATGGTGAGATTTTGAATAGCAACAGCTATTTTTACATCTCTTGAAGGGTTTTTTAGAATTAAATGAGATCTTCCTTCTCCATAAAGACCTGACCTTATTAATTATTCATGTATAGCAATGCACATTATTAAGTTTGAAAGAAGTAGAAAGATAGATATAAATGTTGTCATTAAATTCACCACAAATTAATGATATGCCTATTTTTGCTTGTGAACTTCCTTTCCTGCCTGTCAGCTGTTTTTTTCTGATTCAATAATCTTACAATTTGACCAGTTTGGAGAACATGAAATAGGAGAGAGGCTTTCCAAACTGTCATATCAAAGTACCATTCTAATCAACCATGAGTAAGCAACTTGCTGTCCTGCAGCTGCAGTGATGACCATTTTTCCTTGTGACTGCTCTTAGTAAGTTTCTTATGTTGTATTGATTTGTCTGGTACCGAAAATAATTTCAGTTTTTACGTTTCAAACCCAAAACTGTTACCCTAGGGACTGAAAACTGGTTAAATTGTTAATTCCTGGTTTTAAAACTTTGAGAAGGATTGGTATTCTATTTTGCATATCTCAAATCCCTCTGCATTATTTCAGAGGCCTAGTGTATAACAGTTTTGTATATGCAGTTTTGCACTTACAGAAATATGTACCTAATTTGAAATTAAATAAGACTGTTCCTGTATCATAGGTAAAAATTTTGGCTGGCAAGCTGTTCTCAGTTTTATCGAGTCTGTTGTTTCTACTGTAAAGCTACCTGCATATCTGGCTCAGTTGATAATGACAGAAATAAGAGTAAACTTAGGAGTCTCATATGCTACCTTAGAGTAGAATTTTATTTTGATTTTAGCAAACAATATCTATGAGCAAACTATACAAATAATTATTTTCTGGTTAAGTATTTAGTTTTACTCCTTTAGGATGGAAAATCTTTGCAGCATTCTGTGTATACTTAATTTAGTAAAGGGTACCTCATTAGCCTAAGAAACGAACCTGAAAAAGTAGACCAGTCAGTCTTATCCTAATACCTATGACTTCTCCAAAAATACTACCTAGTTACAGTCAGATTAGTAATTAAAACTAAAATTTGTATTCATATTATCATTTCATAAATATAGCTGTATTTTTTAGGTTGCTAGTTTTTTAAAAAGTTGCCTCATGCAATTTTGAGCTCAGTAATATATATTTTCGATTTACAGGTTAAACAGTACTTGCCATGGTCCTGAAAAACAAAATTTGGACACAATTTGGAAGAGCAGGAGCAAGCTGACCAATAAAGTGCTAAAATGCTAAGAAACTGAACAAATTAGGGTAATACAAGTTACCACTATGGAAGTACTAATTTATTTTCATTGATAGTGGACTAATAATGTGTGTGTGGCTCAATTATACCTCATTGATGAATTCATTTCTTTCACAAATGTTTATTGAGTACTTTGAAAGTTTCACACACTTCACTGGTACAAATAGATTTGCTTAATAACACAAGAAAAATTATACAGAAAAAATTAAGGAAGAAAAATAAAGACTAATCAGTGTATGCTAATATGCAAGGAGTAATGGACTGTAAACTGGGCAATTCTCAGTGCTTCCAAAGAGAGCAAGTCTCTTTAGGTAAACAGTATGTCTTCAGCCTTATGTAATAGATACAGTCAAAAAGCACTGAAAAAACACAGAAAAGGTCAAAAATTGACATATCAGTGTAAAACAATTGATAATCCAGATTTAGCACAGTCTCTCTCCCTCTCTCTTTCCCTCTCTCTGTCCCTCAGCTCATGCACCTGCACGCGCGCGCACACACACACACACACACACAAACTCATAATGTACATTTTAAGATTCTTTTCCTGTCATTAACTTCTAAGCTACTTATATTGTGGCCATAAATTAAGGTATGTATGATATATGTTCTCTGCCAAAATAATACTGTTTTTAAAAAAAGAAAAATATTGAAAGTAATAAAATAATCCAAGAACTGAATGCCAGTGAAAACACACATGACAAAACTTATAAGATGCCATAAGTATAATTTTAAGTTAGAGCTCTAAATATATTTGTTAGTAAACAAAAAGCTCCTAATTAAAAAGCTAAGTATTTACATAAGACTATAGCAAGAGAAAAACATAAGGCCAACAATTTGAAAGAAGTAAATGAACAAAATAAGAGCAGAAATCAATAAAATAGAAATGAGAGGATACAAAAGAGATGTTTGACATAGCCAAAAAAGTAGATACTTTTAAAAAAAATCTAATAGAGAAACAAACCTCTGTAATTATTGATCAAGAGAGAAAAGAAAGAAGACACAAATAATATTGTGAATAATAAAAGTACATAATACAGACAAAGTAAAGATTACAGAGATAATGAGAACACTATCAACAACTACGTGATGAAAATTTTGAAAACTCACAAAAAAATTATGTTTAGAAAAATGCAATTATGAGAACAGATTTGTTATTAGTAAAACATTAATAGTCCTATACCTTTTAAAACAATTGAAGCGGTTGTTAAAAAGTTATTCCTCAAAGAAAATACCCTGACTAGATGATTTTACAAGTTATATCAAATGTTTAGGAAACTAATCTTCCCAATTTTCTCCTGTGTTCTAGACAATGGAAAGCAGAAAAACACTCCATTTCAATCTCTAATACATTTACCTAAATAAAAGTCATTATGAGAAAAATATTACAAACCCATTTCAATCATACATAGAGAAACAAAAACCACAAAGAAAATATTAGCAAATAAAATCCAATGTGTATAAAAAAAGGATACATTCCAATCATGTTCGGTTTAATTTTACATCTGAAAGAATATTTTAATTTTAGGGAAGCCTGCCAGGTCATGTTTGAGAAACTACCGGGAGCAGAGAATTATCCTACCAAGTATCAGGACTTATGACTTATGATTAAAATAATGGGGTACTAATCCAGAGATAAGAAAAATTGGCTAATGAAATAGAATCGGTCAAGTGGATTATACCAGTGCATTTATGAAACTTTGGTTTATTGGCTCACAGGAGAAAAAAGAACTGATTGATGTATGGAAGGAAAAAATGTTTATATTTAAGAAGAAGAAATTGGACTCCTACATCAAAGACATATGAAAATCAATTGTAGAAGGACTGAACACTTAAGTATCAAAACTCAAAGCTTAAAAATAAAGGTAGGGCTTCCCTGGTGGTGCAGTGGTTGGGAGTCCGCCTGCCGATGCAGGGGACACGGGTTCTTGCCCCGGTCCGGGAGGATCCCACATGCCGCGGAGCGGCTGGGGCCGTGAGCCATGGCCGCTGAGCCTGCGCGTCCGGAGCCTGTGCTCCGCAATGGGAGAGGCTGCAGCGGTGAGAGGCCCACGTACCGCAAAAAATAAATAAATAAAAAATAATAAATAATAAAGGTAAATGTCCCATATATTGGGATAGGAAATATTTTCTTAAATAAAACACAAAAGTATACCTCTAAAATATTGATAAATATTACAATGTTAAAACTAAGAACATTTGTTTATAAGGAGGTAGTGTGTGTAAGTGAATAGATGATGTAACCTAGAAATGGATATTCTTGCTACATGCAATGAACAACATATTAGTACTGAGGGTACCTAAAGAACTCTTGCAAACCAATAAACAAAGCACTGACAACCTGATCGAAGAATAGGCAAGCAAGAAGATTTCATAGAAGAGGAAACACACATGGCCAATTAATATATGAAGAGTTGTTCAACATCATTAGTGATCAGGGAATTACAAAGCAAGACTACACTGAGATGAATTTTTACACTCATTTGACTGGCAAAAACTTAAAAAATCTGACAATATCGAGGATGTATATACACTTGCTCTTACATTTTGTTGGTAGGAGGTTTAAATTGCTTCAATAAATTTTGCGAATGTTTTGGTACTATTTCCAAATATTAAGTACTCACATACCCTATGACACAAAAGAATCTATAAGCCTATTTCCAAGAGAAAACTTTGCCAGCATACAATAGGAAACCTGCACAAGAATGTTCATAATTGCACGCTTTACATAGTAAGAAACTGGAAATTATTCAGATGCCCAGTAAAGGGAGAGAATATGTGTGAGCTATTCACACAGTGTGGTATGGTGTCCTCACACAGTGAATGATTATAAATCAGACAAAATGAATGAAGTACAGTGATATGTAACCATATCATTGCATGATATCATATTGTATAAAAATCACCCCCACTCAAATAACAAATGACACAATATCCCTTTTTATAAAATAAACTTTAAAACAACTAAAATTAAAAAACACCTTTCAGGAATATGTATAAATACACTAAAATATAGAAAAATAATGAAGTAAGTGATGGACATGTGACTCAAGACTCTTGTAATCCAGGAAAGGGGAGGCAGGGGCTAGAATGAGAGGACCAAATGGTTAGATGTAGGCTATTGTTAGTGTGTTCACCTTTAAGTGGTGGGTTATCTAGTGCTTATTATATTAGTCAAAATTAAAAAAAAATAAACAAGCAACAAAAAGAAAAGAGTCATCCATGGACTGATAATGAGATTAAACCACTGTCAAGAGTAATAATTAATCCAGTTATATGCACCTGAGTTAAAACTATTTAAAAATATATGATTTTCCAGAGGAAAGAAAAATAAAAACCTTCAAAAGCACATCAGTACACTTTCAGCCAACTGAATAGCTATAGAGGGTATTAGTCTGGGAAATTCAAATGTTGCTTGATTTCATAAGTGTAAAATTCAGTTATGATTAATTGATTTAGTGAAAAATTGTATATGAATGACAACTATTATCAATTTTTGCAACACCTAATCTATGCACTGATTAATCCCTGGACACAGAACTGCAGGTACGGTGAGTGGCCTTTACTGAGTAGAATTTCTTGTCTTTAATATATTTTTTAATCTTATTTAGGTAGCAAACACTGTCACTGAGGATGAACAGTGAATATAAAATAAAATTACTTTTAAAGTCATCATTGTAAAACTAGGTTGGTTGAACCACTGTTATTTTATAACTGAAAGTCTTTAGCCATTTTAACTTAGAATTCAAAATCTATGTTTAGGATATGAAGATGCTTAATTGAATTGACCTAATTAGAGGTCCTTTTGAGAAATAGATAATGTTGTTTGACCTCAGGGCCTTGAACACGTCTTAGTCAAAAATTCTGAGATGATTCTGTGGAAGTGGCATAGTCCAGTAATTAACGTTCACTTTAATGTACTTAAATTTCTAAGGTCACCGGGGAACACCTAAGGGGCACAATAATAAAATAAAATCTATATTTGAATACAATTTGTTCATTTGGGGTGGGGGAAATGGGTGTTAGAAATTATTTGCCTTTCTTGAACATCAACCCCTCAATTTCTTTTTAGAAATCAGAATCAGTCACTGGTGCTCCTTTATCTGCATGTTGGTTCAGTGCCATGAAGAGCCCCAAATAACCAGGGGACAGTCTTGGCTTTCAATTTAATGCAATTATGACTGTATTTCCTGGGGGAAGACTTCCTCACTCAAGAGTTAAGTCATCCAATCCACTGGTTTCATGGTGAAGGGGAACTGTCAAGGGATTGTGAAGCACTTTGTGCCTAGCAACATAAGGGAGCTGTTAAAACCACCTCTACTCTTGAAAGCATACAAGGAGAGAATTTATGGAATCTAAGCGCTGTACCTATGGCTGTAGGAGAGGAATGTCCACTAGGAGCTGTAACTTTAGGTGGCAGAATACAGCCACATCTAACCTGTGTCCTGGAGGAGAGGAAGCTGCTTATCCTCCAGTCTCTTGCCAATGTCTCTTATTGGCTGAAATCAACCAGTAATCTATTGATACAGTCCATAATGTTAGCCTCCTGGAGCACAGGGTAGGGTGGAAAAGAGTGGAGAGTGAACTTGGATGATAAATGGAGAGTATTCCCTAGAGCCTACCTTCTTGTTGGATAGTCTAGTTTCCTGCTCATCATTTAGGCAAAAATGTTCAAATTTTTGGATTCTAGGTTGAAGGCTCAGAAAGAGCAAGAAGGTCTTCTTGATATTAATGTAAGATTAACTTCAGAATCCTGTCCCAGAATCTTCATAAGGTGATTGAAAGTGAGAATTCCCATTACCTTCAGAGGAAACCTATGCTACTTAGTTGTATGTCAACTGACTGGGTCATGTGGTGACCAGATGTCTGGGGAACATTCTGTCTTTGTGTGTCTGTGAGGGTGTGTCTGGAAGAGATTACATTTGAATTGGTAGGTTTAGTGAATCACATTGCCCTCCATAATGTAAGTGGGCTTCATCCTATCCCTTGAGAGACTGAATAGAACAAAAAAGGTGGAGGAAGGGAGTATGTAGTCTCTCTGCGTCTTACTGCTGTGATCCTGGTTCTTCAGTGTTCAGACTAAAATCTATAACATTGGTTCTCTGGCTCTCAGGCCTTTGAACTACACCACTGGCCTTCTTGGGTATCCAGCTTGCAGACAGCAGATCTTGAGACTTCTTAACCTTCATAATTGTGTGAGCTAATACTTTATAATAAATCTGTTTACACACATACATTATTGATTCTATCTCTCTGGGGAATCCTAACTGATTCAAAACCTTATCTCTTTCTCACAGTAGGGGTCCTTATGTCTCCCAAACAGAATAGTGCCCCTGGTATACATAGACCAACATCAGTATAAGAGCTACATATCAATAATGAAGAACTTTTCTTCTAGATTTCCTTTTATTAGGTACAAAATGAAAGACTGCCAGCTTTAATTCTTAACATTTCTTGAATATGGTATAGGACAGCAACAAGTTGGTAAGACTGATATTTGCCAACTCAATTCTCCAGAATAATACATTTAGGCATAAGCATGCCCCCTACCATCTTCTGAGCTTTATTCAGCTTTGATCCCCTGTGAAAATAGTCCAAAGGAAATATATACTTTTTCATAAAGCCTAGCCACATTCTGAAGATAGAGTGGCATCTAAATTCGTATCTAGAAAGGAAAAATTTTTCTGAAAGGATCATAGTCTTCAAAGGTACATTTCACCTTATAACAAATGCTTAATATTATTACACATTCGAGTGTATTCTTTCAATTCCACATCCTCTCAAAATTCACTAGGTTGCAATATACTGTTCACTCTTTTTTTTTGTTGTTCTCTCTTTATTTGCATAAATAAGTGGCCCTTGCATGTTCTTTTTCAGAACAAAGAAGTGAAAGACATCAGAAGTGTAATCATGCCTGTGGATGTTGGAAGGCAGAATATTACATACAGCTTTGAAACTATAGTATTTCAGGTTACGCCATTTTCTACATAGTTTCAAAGAATGTCAATCAAGATTCAGATGTCATGTACCATCTATTTTTATCTTTTCCAAAAGCCTCTAAGAAAGGATTGCCATCCAAACACAAAGATGGTAACCAAAATAAAAGTGACAATGACTGTGCTTATGTTTCATTTATATAACAATATCTTGCACATATTACACAGTTACTCTTTTTGTCACCCAGTTTAATCTTCACAATTCCCATGAAGTAGGTACCATTCTTATCAACATTTTAGATTTGAGGATCCTGAGGCTTAGCGAGGTTAAGTAAACTCACAACACTAGTAAGCAGGTTTTCCTCATCTGGGGTACATGCTCTTAACTTTCTTCTATGGTATTTTATAGGTATGCAAGTTTAGCCCCAACTCAGAGACTGAAGCTGTCTGTTGGTAAGTGAATTTGGTTGGTAACTGATAAACCCATATGTCCATTTGACAACTTGTTACAAGTATAATTAAGTAAAACAGAAGGTACATCTAAAGGAGCAATAGTAACTCTGTGTTCAAGAGGTTTAAAGTCAGGCATGGTACTTTGAGGCAGCAATTTACATCTGGATCTCAGGGTTTTTATAGTAATAGTAGCAGTAGTAGTAGTAGTAGTAATAGTAGTAGTAGTATAGTAGTAGTAATAATAATGATCATTTTTGTTGTTACTATTATTAAAGAAATAATTGATTAGTTTGGGATGACAAATGTGTAGTGTGTAGTGTGGTAGATATGCTTTGTTGCTCACTCCTTCCCTGTAAGAGGATTATACCTTCCTGCTCATCACCATATGACACGCAATGTCTCCCAAGCCCGGAGTGTACTTGCACTCCATTGATTGTATATCAAAGTAGAAAATTTAACAGCCTTTGTGCACTTCAATAGCCCTCATGCTCCTTTTCACATCTCAGCACATTTCAGAATGTGGTTTTTCTTTCAGGCTAAATCTCAGAATGAAGAAGATATATTGAACAGAATCTCAGCCAGAGCAGAGCTGCAACAGATATGTAACATGAGCAAGAAATAAACCTTTATTACTATAACCCCTCAGATGATTACAGCAGCCTTACCTGGCCAGAGCTCATACATGGCAAATGTTGCTAATTGTTCCTGACCCTCTTGCCTTCATCATGATGTGATCCTTGTATTGTTGCCTGGCATCATGCCAGACAGGATGTAAAATATTTAAAAGTTGACAGACAACATTCTTGCTCTTTAAGGCTTGTAATCTTTACAGATATATAGAAAAAGTACAAAGTAATGACATTTATATGATCTAACTTTTATGTTCCTTGTAATTTTCTCAAGTCAAAGGTTAATATAAAATAATGTTCAAATTAGTGGCACTGATGTACTGAATATAATATGACTTAGAATAGTGCCCTGGCATATGGTAGATGCCTAATAAATATTTGTTGGACAAATAGTCAATAATTATTAAATTAGTAAAATTATGAATATATTCAGAATACTAATGAAACTTAAGCAGCATATGGAAATATGATTTATAAAATATGAAAATACTGAAAAGTGAAAATGCTTACACAGATTCTGTCTTTAGAGATGATATCCCAAATGACTCCCAAAACTATTGAAATCAGTTTCCAATTGGTGATTATCAATATTATAAGTGACATTTATGAAACAATGTAATAACTAATAACTATTTGCCACTAATAATCCACAAGATAGATATTTCATTGATTACTAAGCAATATGGAATTATCTACTGATTGTATTATTGCAGTTTTTTAATGACAATTTTATTGTGAACATATATTAGCTGCTGTTAAAATGTAGTGACATATTCCTATTACGTGGCTATTTTAAATGCCACAAATTTTGAAAGTTCCAGAAAGAAAATAATAAAATAATAAAAGTATCATAATCAGAAAAATGGAAGATGGAAAGACATTAGAAAGAAAAAAGAAAATTATTTATAACAGAAATATTTTGGAAGAAAATATAGAATGCCAGGGAAAAAAGAGAAATGCTTTAGTTTCAATGAAATATACTCATAATTATCAAGCATAACTGATACTTTTTATCAAAAACTAAAAGACAAAAAAAAAACTCAGAGAATCCATGAAACTAAATATAGCTTTTGCAAATCTAAGTATATGACTATATAAATTGACTCTTAAGTTATTCTCTTTTTGGAAGTTATTGATCTCAAATAAGAAATTCTAACTTTCCAAAAAGTAGGAAGTTTTAGAAATGAATATTTCAAGTGGAAAAAAAAATGACTAGAATCTGGTTACTTCATTCAATTTCAAAGGATTCTGTATTTTGTCTGTATTTCAAACTCTTTGGAGGTAGAAAACAATGTATCAAAGAGTGGCAGGTTTTTCATGTATTTCAGGTAAACATGAAGGAAGAGAAATGCACATTAAACAATAATATTAAGTATTCAGAATTATAATCTGATTTTTAAAATCTATAATTATCAGTGCTGCAGAACAGAAACTATATGTAAATGAGAAAAAATAATGCCATGTGGTAGTGAATACAATTCAGTTTTTAGTGATGCAATGTCTAACACCAATGGATTAGCCAAGCAACTTTATGATTATGGGAACTTTTCCATTTGGCAGGAATTGTAGCAAAATTTGTATATTATGGCAAACATTTATGCAGAATACAGACACTTTAACTAAAAACTACTACATATTATTTTGGGTATGAAAAACAACTGAATAATTAAGACATATATGTGATCAAGAAAGTAACTCTGAATAAATTAATTGATATTACTCAATTGCTATATATATGTATGTATATAATCACATAAATTGTATTAAATTGAGATAAATTAGTGCTTGATTTGAAGATTTCTAAAATGCATGTTTTTCAGATGGGACTATTTTTGTGAGGGTTTGCCCAGTAGATGACAAAATTGGAGAAAGAATACAGACATTTTAGTGGACTACTTGCAAAATCTGAATCTTGCCAGAAATAATATAAGAAGCAAGGGTAAAACAGGGTGCAGAAAAAATAACATATTGCAACAAAAGATAAAAAAAAACCACGGGTATTTTACGTTGCTTGTTCTGTGATTGTTTAAACTTCTTAGTAAAGAATGTAGCTAAACTGTCTTTTGACACCATTGATTTTGTTGTTATTGCTGTTGTTCAAGAACTATACAACTACTTTTCAGCTTTAGAGAATCACTGCAGTATATTGCAAGCACATTTACCAGACATAGATTTTAAAGTGACAACAGATAAATTTTTTTTTTCATGAGTGATATTGTTTCTTAAAAGTACTAAGGTCAATAAAATATTTTTAAACATAGGATTTGTCTCATTATTTTTAATCATGCTTTTTAATTGCATATTATATAATAGATTCTAATAGTTGAACATAACATTCTACTACTCCTTACTACCACCTCATAATTTATAGCTATAGTTTTTTTTTAACTTTATTAAGGTTTGTAACATTTATAAAGCGCTGTGTCACCATATAGTTGATTAGTTTTAATTTTGTGTTTAAATTGCTAATGAATGAATTTCTGCTCATCTCTTTAAAACAATTTCAAGTTCTGGGGACATTATTTTGACTAGTCTTTTAATTCACTTGATTTTAATTCTTACATGTTGAGAAAATTCATGATAGGCTGAAAGTTGGCCCTCCTAAGATATGTCTACATCTTAATTCCTAGAACCTATGAATATGTATCTTAGTCTGTTCTGGCTGCTATAACAAAATACTGTAGACTAGGTGGCTTAAAAATGAAAAGAAAAAAGGAAATTTTTTCCTCACGTTTCTAGAGGTTGGGAAGTCCAAGACAAGGCACTAGCAGATTCGGTGAGAGCCCACTTCCTGGTTAATAGATGACCATCTTCTGGCTATAATCTCACATGTTGGAAGGGGAGATGCAGGTATTTGGGGCCTCTTTTATAAAGGCACTAATCCCACTCATGAGTGTTCTGCCCTCATGACCTAATCATCTCCCAAAGGCCCCACCTACAAATAATATCATATTGGGAATTAAGTTTCAACATATGAATTTTGGGGGACACAAGCATTCAGTCTATAGCAATATGTTATCTTATATGGTAAGAGAGAATTTACATATGTGTAAAATCAAAGATCTTGAGATTCGGTTACCCTGGATTATCTAGGTGGATCCAACGGAATCACAAGTGTCCTTATAAGAGGGAGGCAGTAGAATTACAGTGAAGGAGAAGATAATGTGAAGAAAGAAAAGATTGAAGTGATGTAGCCACCAGCCAAGGAATGCCAGAAGCCTCTAGAAGCTGAAGGAAGCAAGGACTGAATTCTTCTTTGGAACCTCCAAAAGGAACATCCAGGCTGACACCTTGTGTTTTGTTTTGGGGCAAATTATGCTCAGAGACTGAGATTATTTTTGCCAGTATTTTATTTAACACAGGTTCACTGCAGGACTTATTTAATTTCACAAGCCAATAACATACAGGATAATGTCCCATAGTAAGCCAGTAAAGAAATACCCTACTCCAAACCAATGATAGATTAATTACACTGTTGTTCCAGGCAAGGGGAAATGAAAGGAATAAAGTCCAAATTTAGTTCAAGGTGTACTCTTCTACCAGTTGGTTCATGGGAGAGTCAGTTTAGCCAGTCGTGAGTTCATGTCCACCTGCCAGCATAAGAACAAAAGTTCCTTGTTGCTAGAGCACGATTCGAGGGAATGAAGACGTAGGACATGCAAGATGATCTTCTGGAGGCCACTGCATGGTTTTCACCACTGCCAAACAGAGTCATTTCCAGGCAGGAGCTGATGCCTCAAAGTCTTTGGAGAGCTATTTAGATCAGCAGAGGGTCACCTTGCCTGGACCAAACACTCTTGAACAGTCCCCAGAAGCTCTGGGTATTTATACCCTAAATGTCCCCTCGCCATAGTTGCTTCTCATTTTGTTCTTACTGGTAAGCCCCAAGTGGTGCCTCTCAGCAGCTTACTGAGTGCTTGTCAGCAACCACAGATGTGGGTGATGACATCCTGACACAATTTCCCTTTTCTATCAAAACAACTTTACTTATAAAAACAACTTCATTCTTAGATCAAAACAACTTCCCTCTTAAAAAAAAAAAACTTCATTTTTCTCATAAACAAGTAGATATGAAATCATACTGTATACAGCAGCTTGATTTCAGGTGCATAAGACTAATTTTGGACTTTGGACTAATTTTGGAGAATAAATTTGTGTTGTTTAAAGTCATCAAGTTTGTGATAATTTGTTATGGCAGCAATAAGGATCTAATACAACATATCATGTTATAAGTGAAGAACCTTTGGCATCTCTGATTGCTTATAATATTCTTAGGTCATAATTCTATGTCCTGACAACTTGGAGACATTTAAAAAAATTTCTCTTACAAACAGATATTAATTTGGAGAAGCTTGAAGCCAGCCTGATTTATTCTCCCCTCTTTTCAATTTGAATGTTTAAAATATTTTTTCTTTATTTTTGAAGTTTAATAACTTATCCAGAATACTTATAATTTCAATTATGTTTTCTTAATTTTTCCTGGAAATCATATATATTTTTATACACAGATTTAGTTATTCCCAGGTATCTGCAAAGTATGTTTTAATGTTGGAGTACAATTAATCATTTGTTGGACTTTCTATTTTAGGGAAAGTTATCTTTATGTCGTATTGTCTTTGTTCACTTCATTGTTTTCTTTACTTGCTTTACTTTTACTCTCCATTTACTTAGGTTGTCAGAAAAACCCTCTATTCTTTTCTTTGTCATTAATTTGCTTTTCAGGTCTGCCTAGCTAAATCTAACTTAGTCTGATAATGATATTGTTCTGGTATTTTACTCGTGTCCTTCATTTTCACAACCACATCTTTTTTAAAAAAATTTTTTTGGGTTCATTCCCTCTGCTTTTTGCTTCTTCTGGTCTGAGTTCTTTGCTTTTAGCAAGCAATTCAACAATTTTTTTTTTTTTTTTTTTTTTTTTTTTTTTTTTTTTTTTTTTTTTTTTTTTTTTTTTTTTTTTTTTTTTTTTTTTTTTTTTTTTTTTTTTTTGCTTGTGGTTTTATTGCATAGTTGTTCTGCCATGTGTCTCATCATGTACTTAAGTCAACCGGGTTACCTCTGTCCAAACATCAATATATTTCTATTGGTTTCGAAAGTACGCTGTCTCATAAAGACTTAGGAGGGGGAAGGGAGAGAAGAACTTCAGTGGAAACTCTGTGCAATCCATCGAAAAACACTGCCTCTCATGTGGTATTTGTTCAATTTACTGCCATATGTTTACTCTGCTTTGTTGGAGCTGGTTCACACCGGGAGATAACTGAGGATTTAAACAGCAGACTCCAGCTCTTCAGTTTCCTCATATACTTGTCTTTCCCAGTAACAATTGCTCCTTCCCCTCAGTTTCTTTTCAGATGTTCACATATTAGTGAGAATTCACTAATGAGGATTGTTTGACTCATTCTTGGAAGTGGGACTGAGTTAAAAACTGCAAGGTGGGCTTCCCTGGTGGGGCAGTGGTTGAGAGTCCGCCTGCCGATGCAGGGGACGCGGGTTCGAGCCCCGGTCCGGGAAGATCCCACATGCCGCGGAGCGGCTGGGCCCGGGAGCCGTGGCCGCTGAGCCTGCGCGTCCGGAGCCTGTGCTCCGCAATGGGAGAGGCCACAGCAGTGAGAGGCCCGCGTGCCGTAAAAAAAAATAAATAAACAAAAAAAAAACCCTGCATGGTTTACTCTGTTTTTCTTTGAGTTTGGACATATTAGTGATGACGAACATTTAGTTTTTCCACAGATTTTTGTATTTAGTAAAAATTCTTAGAGTTGGTTGACTCTCTTCTCAGGAATAGGATTGGGTTCAGAGTTTTATCACAACTATTGTCTTTATCGTTTGACTAGATGTGTTTCAGATTATGTTGTAGCTCTTTATATGGTTGCTTGTTGATGGTGTTAAAATACAAAATTCACCTGAGTAAATTTTAAAGATCGAATTGCCTTTGCTGCATGATTCATGGACCAGGCAGCTTCCCATCTATTGAGTAGAGGGGGAACTGCAAAGGTCTACAGAAAGGGAAAGGTTTTCAGAGGCAGGGCAAAGAAGTAATAAAGAAACAAACAAAATTTCAGATTAGGTCATCTCTCTTTGGGGACAAAAGGGTCTTTTTAGGTGAGTTACCTCATCTTCCTTCGGGGGGGATAGAGAGGGCCCATGTGACACATTGCCTCATTGGTACTAATGAGAAAAGTCCACACTGACCGGTCAGGATTACATTCCTGGGAAGGTTGTAACTGCAACTAGGTTAGGTATTAAGTGTTGATTTTGGCACACATGACTCTATTTGGGGCCTGCCATTTCTGTTTTAACAAATGGTAAATATTTTTCTTGCTTTAAAAAAAAAATAGTTTCCAGAGAAAGAATCTACAATATAGCTTTGTTCCCCCATCATTATCTAGAAATTTCTCTCTTCATTAATGTGCCTCTATTTTCTTTCTAATCAGACACAATCCCTGGGTTATCATATAAACTTATATTCTTTATCTTGTGCTCTTTATAAAGTTTGCACTCTCAAATATATACACTGAAATACCCTAAAATATATATCTTCATTAAGTTATATAACTTTCAATAAATATACAGTAAGTGTGATGCAAATAGTACTGTATTTGGTCTAAATATGCTGACAATAAAAATTTGGATTTTTGTTGGTATTATGGCCCAAAGAGACAGGAATCAATAAATCCTGCCAAACATCACAGTTATCTATACCAATGAGGTTACTGAGGAAGCTGAACTTACAGGGAATAATGGCTTAGGAATATATGGTAATACTTATCGTTAAGTGTCTTGGGTTCTAAACTCCAATAGCAAGAACTCTTTTCAATTGACCTGGAGAGTATATACCTAGCTAGAGTTCTAACTATTCTTCTGTCAATACAATCAGCAAGAACACAGAAGGATGATCCTCCAAAAGAATAATGCATTCTTCTGCCTGCCCCCTGAGTTACAGCTGAAGCTGGATCTTACCATTTGCAAACAGCTTCATGAAAGGCAAGGAGCTATGGTCGGCAAGATCTGCCACAACTGTTCCAGGATGAAAAACAGGGGTAGTTTATGACATCTGCCTCTTGGAGAGAAGTGGAGGTGGGGGGAGCACGCTGGCTATACTCCCTCACTTCACTCCTTCTTTTGGCTCCAGCCAAACAGAAGTACTGCTCAGAAAGAATGCTTATGGTTTCTAACTCTTCCCTGTGACTTGACCATTAGTTTAAGTGACCTCATCCATGTGCTGGAATCCAACCAAGCAAGTGTTGCATAACTCCAGCATGGTCAGTGGGTTTTTAGTTAGGGATGCGTAGCAGTTACCTTTTCTAAACTACAAATCAGAATATGTAACAAAAGATTTGGATGCCTTTCTTTCTTTTTATTTGTATGCCCTTATTATGCAGTTTAGGAGATTAAGAGACTGAAAATTTGGAATAAGTGAAACATGTTGATGGTTTATGGGGTAGGAGGAAAGAAAATATGAAATATGCAATTCTTTTAGAATACTTTAAGAATTAGAGTAACTACAGGTGGCTATTGTTAAAGAGAAAAACCACAGGTCCATAACGGTGTCACTTGTGCCCATGATGCCAAACCTAGATTTAATACCTAACATAATAGTACTTTGGACCATCACCAGAAATGTAATCTTTTTTTTTTTTTTTTTTTTTTTTGTAGTACGCGGGCCTCTCACTGCTGTGGCCTCTCCCGTTGCGGAGCACAGGCTCCGGATGCGCAGGCTCAGCGGCCATGGCTCACGGGCCCAGCCGCTCCGTGGCATGTGCGATCTTCCCGGACCAGGGCACGAACCCGTGTCCCCTGCATCAGCAGGCGGACTCTCAACCACTGCGCCACCAGGGAAGCCCTATCCCTTATTTTGAAGACAGAGAAAAAGTGATAGTTGGCTACCTTTCTGTGCAGAAAACAAGAGAAGTTAAATTTTAATGAAGCTGAATTAGAAACAGAAATCATTAGCTCTTTGACCATCTGGTAAACTGAGATGAAGTATATGGAACATGGAAACCTGAAAAGTTCTGTCTGTGCAAGTAAGTTGATGTTTAAAGATAGAAACATATTATGATTTCAAATTTCCTTTCTTGGTGCATCCAAATCAGCATTGAAGGACTGAGGGTTCTATCTGAAATATCTCTAAGAGCCAGACGGATAAACTAATGTGTGAGTCAGGCTGAGTGCAAAATAATAGTGAAGGATGGAGGCTGGAGAGAACATGTGTGTGCACTTCCTGAAGGGATTTTAATTCAGTTTTTATAAAAACACTGTGTCTGCCAGAGAAAACTTGTGCTACAGCCATATGCAACCCATGGGTCACCAGTTTGACACCTCTGCATTAATTTGAAACCTGGCCTTTAAAGATAATACAGATATACCTGCAGTCTAATGAAAATATTGAAAAAAGCAATATTAGCTAATTAAAGTCCATCATCTATTGAACTCTTTTTTTTGCAATTGACAAGGAAATTTAGTTATTTCTGAGGTATACATTTTAAAGTAATAACTAGAATTATGACATAACATTATACCAGCACATATAAGATTTTTAGAAATTTTATGTAATGTCTGAAATATTTATATTAACATATTTCCATACAAATAACCGAAAGAAAGTTCAGTATTAGTTGTTTTTTGTTTGTTTGTGTGTGTGTTTTTTTATACTGCAGTTTCTTATTAGTCATCAATTTTATACACATCAGTGTATACATGTCAATCCCAATCACCCAATTCAGCAAACCACCATCCCCACCCCACCAGGTTTTCTGCCCTTGGTGTCCATACATTTGTTCTCTACATCTGTGTCTCAACTTCTGCCCTGCAAACCAGTTAATCTGTGCCATTTTTCTAGGTTCCACATACATGTGTTAATATACAATATTTGTTTTTCTCTTTCTGACTTACTTCACTCTGTATGACAGTCTCTAGATCCATCCACGTCTCAACAAATGACTCAATTTCATTCCTTTTATTGCTGAGTAATATTCCATTGTATATATGTACCACAACTTCTTCATCCATTCGTCTGTCGATGGACATTTAGGTTGCTTCCATGATATTGAACTCTTCTTTATAAACAAGATGAGATCAGTGATGCATGAAATAAACATGAAACTGAATGATCCCATTCTTTTAGACTAAGTGCCCATATGATGAGAGCTGTGGTCCTGTTTTCTTTTTTCTGGTTTTTTTTTTTTTTTTTTTTTTTTTTTTTTTTTTTTTTTTTTTTTTTTTTTTTTTGCAGTACGCGGGCCTCTCACTCTTGTGGCCTCTCCCGTTGCGGAGCACAGGCTCCGGACGCGCAGGCTCAGCGGCCATGGCTCACGAGCCTAGCTGCTCCGCGGCATGTGGGATCTTCCCGGACCGGGGCACGAACCCGTGTCCCCTGCATCTGCAGGCGGACTCCCAACCACTGTGCCACTAGGGAAGCCCCTGTGGTCCTGTTTTCTGAGCGAAAGGATCTCAGTCCTTGTCCTCTTTGAAGAAAGAATTTGACAAAGAGAGCAAGATTGCAAAGCAGGCACAGAGTTTATTGTAAGCACAGTATGTGTGGGAGCACACACAGGCACGCTTGTGGAGTGAGTTGTAGTTTATAGGGATAGCTTAGGTTGTTAATATGGGGTTAGTTTTCTGGGGTTTAGATGAGGGTGACTCCGCATCCCCTCCCCTATAAGCATGTCATCTGCAATTCCTTATTTGGGTTTCCACCAGCCACCTTTTGAATCTTTCCTTTGGGCACCTAAGCAAAACCCACGGTGGGGCGGTGGTCAAAACTGCAATGCTAATGGTATTATAATAATATTACAATACAGCATGGTCAGTGTTCTAGAGGATGACTTGAGACCCCTTCTGCACAAGTGTTGGGCTGGGAAATCCTCTCGACCACAGAAACGAGGAGGCTGTGGTGGGTTGCTTTATCTTTCATCTGATCAGGGTGCATTGTTCCTGTTGATATTTTATCTCAGAGGGTCTGCATGAAACCAGCTTCAGCAGGTTAACCTGAGGCCTATCTGTCTCCTTCCTCAGTCCTACCATAAGACTGGTGAAATGGACACCTCTTTCACTCTCTGCTGCACTGATGCACTCAACTCTCTCCTTATTCACTCTCTCTCCTGGCTCCTGAGAACAGATAATGGAGATTAATCTACTTGGGATAATAGCAGAGGTTAAGTAAGGACATTGAAATGATTAAATATACAGAGAAAAACTGGACCAAAGTATTACATTTCCATACATCTCCCTGTCACTGTTTTCAGCTGTTTTCAAATATGATTTAGTCTTTCTTTTTCTTTTCTTTCTTTTTTTTTTTTTTTCAGGGTGATATTTTCTTATCACTTGCTAATTGACTGTGTCTGCCTGGTGGGTTGAGTTTCTGTTCAAACTGAGCCTGCAGAGAGAAAGCAGTGAGAGAGAAAAGAGAAAACTAAAGGGGAGGATGTAGGCAGAGAGAGACCTAGACCCTCAGTAGCCCTATAATGACACTGAGAGAAGAATAGAGGGATATGGAAGGTCTGGTACCTGATAATTATGATGTGAGAAATGGGGATCAGGCAAATGGGAATGTTGGTAAGAATTTTTTCTATCACTGATTGTACTCTGCTTCAACCAGACATAGCGACAAGAAAGTTTCAATTGGCTTTTCCAACTGCTCACCAAATTATGATCTTGGCTCAATTTTTTCCCCTTAATTTGCTACATTCTTCTCCTCTCAACCTCCTCCCCCTCTTCCTCCTTCTAATCAGAATGCCCAAGTCCAAAGAAGAAAAACACCAGTGTTTTGGCAAAGTTTTGGTTTTAAATCTCCATTTTAAAGAATTAGAAAGATGATCTCAAAGATGAGGTAAATTTCTGAATCGGCCTACATTTCACAGGTAGAAGAGGAAAGACAGAAAAGATCTATGTTTATGAATTTTAAACAAGGACTTTTATTCTTCAACTATTAAAGGAAAGCTTTGAGCTAGAAATAGAAAAATACTTTATTAATTAACATCAATCAGCTCTTCAGTTAGGGAAAATATAGTAGTTTGACACTCAATTGAATTACTGTTTGTAAAGTATTTTCTACTTTATCTAGTTTGCACCTATATTTCCAGGTACTAACAATTTCTCAACAGGCAAATTTGCCTAGAATGCTTTCAGTCACTATAAGGACAAGTACAAATTAAAAACAAGAGACTTCAAGAAGGTAACACCCTTATCTTCTAGTTTTGGTGGGAGGGTGAGAACCTAACTAATTTTGTTATTTATATAATATATTTATTTTTGTTATTATACTTATTACTATAAGTATTTCCACTTAGTGTTTTACAGGGTGAATACGGAATCTTCTTTGGTTGCAGACGCTTTCTAAATTAAAAAAAAAAACAACGAGATACATGGCTATATGGGGTTAAAAACAGATCACCAAAATGTACTTATTTTGTGACTATTCAATGATAGGAACTTACTTTTATGGCACTGTGTTTGTTATTTTTTTATGAAAAATTAATATATAAGCCTTTTCTCATTTCATTATGTTCACTTTTCTTTCTTTCATATTGGTTTCTGTTTCCCTTTCCTTGAATGCTTTCAAGATAACTGATTTCCAAAGTAATGACCATCTTCTCCCTTCGTCAACATGCCCCTTACCTGAAATGGATTACATCAGTGCCAAGCTGGTAAATAAGTAAAGCTTAGTGACTTCTACAAAATCTTACTTCAATACCTTTCTTAGGAGAGTGTGTCCAGATTAAAAGATTGTGCTCTTCCCCGTCGCAAGAACTAGCAAAAATTTAGGTTTACTTAATGGTGAATATATATGATAATATTGTTCAGGTAAAGAAAATACAGTTGGGTAAAATTTGCAATGCAAAAATGTATTTTGTGGTACTATTTTAAGCACACATTTTAGACGTGACAATGTTTTAAGTGCATGTCTACATAGTTAAGAGATACTATAAATTGTTTTTCTAAAACAAAAATTCAAAATTGCATTTTTTTTTCATTTTTGAAGATGTTCATTTGAGAATTCCTTTCAGGCCTATAATATTAGTATACTGAATCAATCTCTCTCTCTTTTTACTTTTCTTCTTTCCTTTTCCTTAAAAAAAATTGTATCCTGCAGCTAATTATTGGGCTGGGGAGTCATTCACCATTCGATGCCCATGCCGTCATTTTGATGCTGCCTAACCCAAACCATCTTCATGGGAGCAGGGAAGGGACCTGTCATGGGCTGGGTGCACATCTTACCTTTTAAAAATATTTACAAAGACCTATAAGGCAGAAACATGGTAATCTCTTAACCAACCTCTCTTGTTTTCTTGCTCTCCTAAAGTCTCTCTTCTCAGGACAGCAGCCACAGAGATGATAAAACAGAAGTCATATCCTACTCACCTTTTAATAGGGTTATTTGTTTTTTTGATGTTGAGTCGTATGAGCTATTTATCTGTGTTGGATATTAACCTCTTATTGGTCATATCATTTGAACTGAATAGCCATTTTTCCAAAGAGTAAATGCGGATGGGCAACAGGTACATGAAAAGAGCCTCAGCATCATTAATCATCAGGGAAATGCAAATTAAAGCCACAGGGAGGTGTCACCTCACACTTGTCAGAATGGCTAACATCAAAAAAGTCTACAAATAACAAATACTGGAGAGGGTGTGGAGAAAATGGAACCCTTGCACACTGTTGGTGGGAATGTAAATGACCAGTATGAAGGTTTCTAAAAAAACTAAAAATAGAACTACCACATGACCCAGCAATTCCACTCCTGGGTATGTATTCAAAAAAGCTAAAATCACTAACTGGAAAAGATATATGCACCCCAATGTTCATAGCAGCGTTATTTACAGTAGCCAAGATATGGAAGCAACCTAAGTGTTCATCAACAGATGAATGGATAAAGAAGCTGTGGTATATATATATATATATATATATATATATATATATATATATATATATAGAGAGAGAGAGAGAGAGAGAGAGAGAGAGAGAGAGAGAGAGAGAGAGAGAGGGAGGGAGAGTACGGCCAGTAGGAAGGAGGAAAACCTGTAGGGTGTGGTGCTAGAGAAGATGGGGCTGGTGACGGGAACGGTAAACCCTGCTGGATGTTTTCTGCACTGAGATGAAGACAGTATAGTTATCACTAAGTGTGGCAGCATGGAAGTAACTGGTGAACTTGACAAGAGCAGTGGCACTGAAATGGTGGGGGCAGAAATCCTGTGGTTATCTCCAATCCTGATTTGGTGATATTACTGGAAGAAAGCAGATATTGAAGCTGACATCTATTCGTGAATTTTCTAAAACTTCAAATCTAGTTTATGGACACTGGTCCCAGTGTTTTTGGTTTGTTTTCATGACACTAATCAATATCTGGGCTTCTAATGATCCTGAATATTCTAGTTGCAATGATAGAAACTGGCTTTAAAAAATGAAAGAAAATCTCATATGCCTGTTTACTTACAAAATTAAACATTTAACCAGTTAGTTGAAAAATTCAGAGTTGTGAAGCCAATTGTGCTTGAAAACAAATTAATTAATTAACAAAATGGGGAGCAGCTTCTCCTTGTGGTTTCAACAGTGTCTATATTTGTAGGTGTAAGGAAATATCAAACAGGGGTTTTCAAAGATGCTTTGAAATTATAGCATCTGGGGAGAATACTTATAATTTACTATTTCAATACTTGGCAGGTGGAAAACCTCAGTAAATAATTTTGCCTTTTATGAACATAATATTTTGTTTTTCAGGACAGTAGTTTAAACGTCCCATTTGCTGTGGCTGGTTGGGCTCCTCTGTACCCCACTGGTGGAGACCATGGCAGGGTATCAACAAAATGCATAGACATTGCCTGTAAAGCAGGGGAGAAGCCAATATTTACTGTTTAAGCTTACCATGTTCTAATACTGAAAGCTAGAAACACTCAGACTTCAAACTCATCACAGCAGGTGTTAAAAAAGAGGGGGAAGAGAAAGCCATCATATAGTAATTTAGCCTATTGAACCTTCCTGACATGCACAATGTGTTGTGCTGTTTCAAATGTATGTTATTTTTCTGCCTGTAGCAGTCCATCTGTTCAGGAAGTTTTCTTTAAGTACTTTAGTTGAAAAGAAGAAAACTTCAACAATACATTCCCTAGAAGCTTCCTTTCTGGTTCTTGTGGATTTTATGGTGGCATTCATAATAATACATCAGAAATAAAGACTTTATTTTCTGCCTTTGTCATTTAAAGAGCTCAGCTTGAAGATGCTTGCCACACAGCACAGCACAAGGTATTTCAGAGGAAGTTAAGTTGTGTAGGTGGCAAAATACCCCTGCATCACGGGGTAGATGACTGTTGTCTATCGGCCAAATAAAATTACATTCATATCCCTGTTATAAATATTAGTCTTTTTCTCAAAGTGGACGTTTGTAAAGTGTTTTCTAAATGGCGTATGGACAAATACGTGTTTTCAGTACTGAAAAATAGTGCTTTATTTAAGTCTGAAATTACATCATTAAACATATAATACAAATTAAAATGAATGGATGTGGCCCAGTGTGTCTCCCAGTATAGACTGCATATGGAGGGATTTCTCCTTAAGATGGAAATGCAAAAAGAATCTGAACTCTATAATTCTCTTCTTCCCCCTTTTTATTTCTATAAATACCTTTCAAGAGATTTGTTTTGTAGAAACCTATGCTGTCTCTATAGGTTTGCTTCTATTTATTAAATTCAACCACTCACGGAGGGCAGTCTCATCACAAGAGTTGTCAGTGTTCTACGAGGAGGATCCATTATTCTTAACAAATACCCCACATGTTATATAAAACATTATTGCAAAAAGATAGAAATAAAAGCTGCTCCAACGGCGTTTCCAACAAAGGCTTCTGCTTACGCTTACATTCCTCCTCATGTTTTTGTCTAAACCTCTGTTTGCCTGTCTGCACTTTCCTCCCCCTGATCATTTTCAGCTGAAGTAGGACCAAGGCAGTAAAATCATAAATTCTGTTTGTTTCCTACTAGGAGTAGCTCATGCAGTTACACTGCAGGGTCCTTTTAAGGTGTGCCAGTCAAGATTTTGAAAACTTCTATGATTAGTTTGCAAACAAATTGCAATTCATTTGTGGATTTGGTCAAGTAGAAACTGTATTGAAATAGTGATTTATATCAGCCGTGATAAGGTCATTTATGCTAAACAGAATAAATGTCTGATCATTTCTTAATGGAAAACCTGAAGCAATTTTCTGATAATTTGAGTGCCTAAGTGTTGAATCACATTAGCTTAATCCTCACTTCATTTCTTTTAAATTGGGTAGCACTTTTTTTCTTGTTGAAGTGCATTTATTAATATATATGCCATTTAAAGACTTAGTCAATGATTTATGAGTATGTGGCACCCAAGATATCTGGAATCTTTTAAATTAATTCAATAAGACTGTCACATATACTGTCTTATAGTTTTTTTTCCTAGGAGATTAAATTAACCTAATTTAGATTCTAATGTTGTCCAAAGGCTCCTATTCCCCACACAGAGATAAATAAAAATGTTAGCTGAACCACTCCATCAAAAAAAATGGGTGTTCCAAGTCATTCTCTTTTGTTCTCTTTTAGGTTTGGTTGGATGTTAGGGTTATATTATGTTATTGTTGTCTCTTGGCAACATTTTAGGGAAACAGGAAACTTGGGTTGCATGGACAGTTTCTCTTATTTAGTAAGACGAATTCATCTCTCTCACTTAAAGAGCTACTAGATTCTTCTCTTTCTCTAAGTTCGTATCCAAGACAGACTTGAAGAAGAGGGCTGACCTCATGCACTAAGGAATAAAATAATTAAAACACAAAAAACAAGTGTCTCCATTTTATTTTATTTTTTCTTTTGTTTGTTTTCAATTTCCCCCAAATTGACCATTTTGGGGAAACACTAAGAATGACAACAATAATAACAATGTGTATACATACCTTATAGTTATCACCAGCATTTCTTTTATTTGATTCCATTTTAGAGCAGTTTTTAAAGCAAAAATTGATTGATCTAAGATGCAATCATCATGGAAATTGAATTTTTCTCTTTTTCTCTTTGTAAAAAAGGAACATTGGTTATTTCATTCCTACTGTTGTAAAGTTCTGATTCAAGCCACATAACCCCATGAAGTCAGCTGCTGCTTGACTTGTTTTCCTTAATTTAATAATAACAAAGCCTTATTGTCACTCAGTTTACAAAGTACTTTTGAGCCTTATATCAACCTGGTGAAATAAGCAGGACAAGTGTGTTATTATTCTCAGTGGTATAATTAAAACTTGAACTGAAGTCTTCTGACTCTAAATTCAGTGGTCCCCCCATTTCCCCCCAACACACTATAACACGTGGCTTGACCCAATGCACTGAAGCACAAATAAATGCACCAGATCACTCCACTGCACAAACCTGTTTCACAAAGCTCATCATGGTCCAAAGAGCCCCAAGAAGGTCAGAAAGGTGGCTGGGAGGAGGGTGCTAGTTAATTTCACCATTCATCTCATTCTTTTACCTGCCCTAGTCCAAATTACCTTCTAAAATTCAAAGTCCATGGTAGTAACGTGGCCAGTCCAAGGCAGGAAGTCCTTCTCTTCCATGTTTTCTTCATACCATAAGAACACCAATGGGTGAGATTTGGTGGAGAGACAACATTCCAAGCATTAGTGGTTAGCAATTTGTTTACCTTATGAGACTCCTTTTGATTTTTGATGTTTGATGTTTCTAAATATAAAGGGATGCTCTCTGTGAAAAACAAATAATACTGACAACGAACTTTGTTGCAGATTGTGTGATTTTCAGACAGTCCCAATGAGATATATAAAGTAGACATTGCTCATTTTTCTTACATGTGATCTTAGAAGAAAATCTTATTTAGCTACTGAGAATCCTGGAAATGTAAAAGTATTTCTTCTTAGGCATCATTTTTCTCCTTCTATTTTTTAAACTAATAAAATGTCATAGTATCAAAGCAGTCTGTTGTATTCAGTGTGAAGGACAGCAGGCATCAGGCAGATATGTGGGAATCAGGAATATGCTGAGAGCTAGCTCACAATTGTTCTCTACAGGGAAGGAAGGATGTAGTCCAGTGTGTCAGGGAGTTATCATGCAGAATAGCTGCCCTGATCTAGAGAGTGGATTTGATCCCAGAGAGGGAGGCAGGATCACATTGTGGGTAAGAGCTTACATTTCAAAGTTAGATATACCAGTCTTTAATTTCCAGCTCTGTGACTTGCTACCTGGGTGTGCATATGTAGGTTACTTAACTTCTCTCAGTGTCTCTGGAAACACATACACACACATACACATATATGTACACATAGACACATGCATTTTGAATAGGCCATACATTCACACAATTCAAGAATCAAAACAATATGAAAGGGTAGAAAATCAAAAATCTAATTTTTTCTTACTGTATCTTAGGAAATGTGACCGATTTTACCTCCCCTTAAATTGGGGAGGATGGGCGTCTTAGGGCCTTAGGTGGAAGTCATACAGTGGACTTTGTAGGGGAGGTATAAAGGAAGATTTAGCTTCCTTCTGGTTCCTGTGAGATGCTTGTTCTTGGACTCAGATGCCATGTTGTGAGGAAACAAGCAATCTGGGTAAAGAGGAACCATCATGACCCCTGGCGCACAGCCCCACCTGAGCTCCTAGCTGACAGGCAGCTCCTACCTGCCAGGTGTTGTCAATAAGTTGAAGTGAAAGTGGCTAGTCCAGCCCCCAGTCAGGTAACTTCAGCTCGTGTTGCATGGAGTAGAAATAGCCTGTGGTTGCTGATCCCCACCCAAATTGCAGACTCATGTGAAAAATAAATGATTGTTGTTGTTTTAACTCACTAAGTTTGGAGTAGGTTGTTAAACAGCATCAGGTAATTGAAATAGAGTTATGATTTATTTTACTATTTTTTTGTTGATGGAAACCTGGATTGTTTCTAATTGCAAACAGAGCTGCAATGAGTAATTCCCTACATGCTTCATATCATAATATCATATGTGAGTATGTATATATCTTTCTAGAATAAAATGCCATTAGTAGAATTTCTGGGCTAAAGGATAAATACCATTATTAATATTTTTATAGATACTGCCAAATTGCCTTCTATGACAGGTTTTTATTAAACTTATAAAGTAGATAAAGGGATAAAAATAGAATTTATTTTGTAGGAGTATTGTAAGATTAAATGATATAATCCACAGGATAGTAGAAAACACAGTTCCTGGAATAGTAAATATTTGATAGATGTTATGAGACAAAATGATACCTGATTAACTATGTTTTGGAATCATATATTTTTAAAAAGGAGTAAATAATTGATGTGAAGACTTCGTTACTTTGATTTTTACTTCATTTAATGACGCTGAAACTGAAAATATTTTGAGGGACATTTTAGTATGTGCACTTTTAATCTTTCACATCATCCTTGGCACAAAGATAAGACAGGGACTTTCCAAAAAGCAGATTTTCCTTTGGAAAAATTCTCTCTAATGAAGTGATCTTATTTTTATCCTGTTTTTAGTTAAATATTATGATATGTAATATCACAGAAGTGCTAGTAAATCCTTTATAATCTAATGAGCATTAGAATAAGGAAATTAAGAGAGTATGCTGTGAAGAAAATTGTTGGATATATAATCAAGGGTAAATCTATAACTGATTTGTGTTATGCATATCTTTTTCTAATTGAAAAGAGAAAATCTTCAGTAATGAAAAAGGAGAGGGCTAATTTAAGTCCAGCAGAATCACTACTACAGGTTTGCAACTGTTCTATCTGGTTTTGTTTCACATATTGTAAAAAAAAAAGTTAATTTGCAAGCCTAAGGAGGGTTGCAGCTCACGCTGCACTCAGAGCCCATGTTTTTCAGATTTTATATTGACATCCACAGAACTTTATCTTTTTCCCTTTTAAATAACATATAAACTTTGTATGGCACTTTGTAACTTGCTATACTTTCACATACATTGTGTCCTGTGACACTCAGAATACACTGTGAGGTAGGTCGTGTTTTCCATATTTTGTAAGTGGAAAACTAGAGGCTCAAAGAGGTTTTGAGAGAAAAGTGTCACTGGGTCAGTTTTCCTCCATACGACACATTCCAATGGGCAATTCTTTACAAGCAAATAGACTGGAGACTAAAATCAAGCTGAGTGTAACAAAGCAGACACCCCTCAGCCCTCTTCACCCCACCTCGCCCGTTTTATGGTCCACCTGGACAATGAAGCCATAGCAAAGCAGGGTTTGCACTAACTTCTCCATAACAACACTCCCATCACTCAACCATGCCTAGCCTCCAGGTAATGGCTCTTCACATAAGACCTCTTCAGTTACTCTGTACTTTTCTTTGTTTCTTTCCCCATTTTTGTTACTCTTCAAAAATAGCCCCACTCTAGCTCTTTTCATAATTTCAGTCCCCTGATTTTTCACCTGAAATCTAGGCTATTTTTCAGTCTCTTGCACATTAGTATGCGAAAAAGCTTCAGACTTCCATTTCAATTAAGATTATAGCTCCTAAGCATTTCCCATATACAAGTGTGCTACCCGACAACCTCTTACTGATCCCAGTCAAGACTGCATCTTCTCTTTTCCTGTTTCTAGTTCTGTTTTGTTATGCACATGTTTCTTTTAAATTCATATCCTCTCTTTCTCTCTTTTCATTATATAAGTAATCACTGTAATGAATTAAAACAATAAAATAATATATAATGAGAAAGATGAAAGCACCCCTATTCCCTTTTCCTTATCCTACTCCTCATCAATCATCCATTACTTACCTAGAGGCAAGCGTGATTAGCAGTTCGATAAGCATCCCGGCAGTCAATTTCCGTGTATTTACATACACATTCACATATGTGTCTAGAAACACTTTCTTGGATAAATTGTGTAATAATATATCATTCTGCAACTTTCTATTTTCATTAAAATTTGTGCATTGACACTGTTTTCATAGCATTATATACAGATTTCTCATATTTTGTAATGACTCTAACAACTTATATTTCAGGTAGTATATAAGCTTATAAACAGTAAAGGTTCTGGAAGGGTTTGAAAATCTGTTTGTTCTGAAACTCAAATGTGAAGGACAATAAAAATCATCATTTGGTGGTGAGTAGGGTTAAGAAGCTATTCTTTGATACATACCAGTATATATTTATTAGCTTAGAGATGGTTAAAAATAGAGGCTTCTATGTATATTCTGTAAGATGGATATGTTACAGTTTATTTAACCTCTCACTTACTAAGGGATATTTAGACTGTTATAAAATTTCCACAGTTGTTAGCACTGCTTCCATGAGTATCTTAAAATAAATCTTTGTGCTAATGTACCAGTATTTCTGAAACTTTATTTCTACAGGTAATAGTTAGACATTGAAACACATATTTCTTTTTAAATTTCATATTAAATAGTAGAATTTGATCCGTGCATCTGTCTATACTATGGTTATAGAAAACCATAAAGATGTCATTTAGGTTTCAACCCAGTTAATACAGTTAGCAACTGATAGCAGAAAAAGTTTACCAAAAGTCCAGGCTCTTGTTCAACTTGTCCAAAAGACTTTGGGCGAAGAACACAAAACACAAAGGGAAACACACACACACACACACACACACACACACACACACACACACAGAAGCTGAGGAGCAAAGAGAGCAAAGAAACAGTTCATTGAGGCAAAAGCGAAAGGACAGACGTGAAGAGTGCAGGCATCCTTGAGAGTGGGGAGAGTGCCACAGGGTTGTTGATCCCCCTTTTATCTTATTTTTAGCCCTTTGAATGGATGGGGGTCTTTTTGATTAGGGGTGGAATATTCACTGAGGGGAGGGTTGAGGTGTGGCCTGGATTGCGCCAGGTTGCATCATCTTCTGGTCCTGAAGCCACTGTACATGTGCTCTAAGAGCTGTTTTCCCTTAAATTTCCCCTTATTAGTCCAGCGCCGCACATGGAAGATTGTACAGGGTCATCAGCAACTTGTACATTATTATTGCCCAAGCTCCGTGGTTTTCATGGTCAGAGTTTCTTGTTCAGATGCTACAGAGTTCCTGTTTTAGATGCCATTCCTCTGTATGTCACAGTCTCATTAAGTGCAAAACAAGGCTTTGCCTTCTGCCTAATGCCTATGCATGAGGACGCTGTCCTTTTCCCTGTCTTTCTTGCCTCACAACAGTATCAGACCATCATTTCATAAATAACAGATTACTTTGGTTTGACCAGCAAAATACAATACCCTCTTTGTGGTAATCTAGAAAGATCGTAGAGCTACTTTACTTAACATAAAATGAGATTTAATTAAAATGAGTTAAATGAGACTGTCTGAAGACTTAAAGAATCATTTGGATGTATCCAAATATCTACACATTTGACAACATTTAAAGAAACCTTTGGTTAGCTATTATTTTAGTGTTCACCCATATTTTTGGCACTGTTCATCTGAAATATTTTTGAGAAAAAGATATTCGGAACCTGTCAACAGAAACGAATGGTAAAAGGAAGACAAGTATAGAGACACAAGAGGGAGGAGATATGGGGATATATATAAATGTATAGCTGATTCACTATGTTATAAAGCAGAAACTAACACACCACTGTAAAGCAATTATACTCCAATAAAGGTGTTAATTCAAAACAAAAATAAATAATGTATTTTAAAAAAAAGTATGTATATTCAAACACCAAATAAATTCCTCAACTGTTTCAAACCAACGAAAAGGGAAGCATTCATCTAGTTTTTAAGTAGCAAACTTTCCCCTGAGAATGTAGCCTAAATAATATACTAATTTAATTAACGTAAAGCTTACAGTCCCTCTTATTCTAACTGGATAAATTCACAAAAGAATCTAATTACTTGCTCAGAAACCCAGGACTTTAATGTTTGAGCATGAAGATGAATTCTAATTGTCTGATGTTTACAATGCATTCTCTTAGAACTCTTAATTAAAAAATAGTAACTATGTATCTACTTTAGGCAAAGTCTCATAAACGTAGGCATTGTATGAAAACAACATACTTTCTCAACTTTGTTGGATCAGAAACTTTATTTTGTGAATTCAGTAAAAAGTAGAAAGATCTGAAATGCTTCTTCATGCTGACAAAACCTACAAATCCATTATCTATAAACCAGAAAATAAAAATAGTTTTGGTATGTTCTAGACTCTATTATGTGCTTCATACTGTAACCGAGCAGGACCCTATGAGGCCTTCCCAGAATAGACCTCCATCCATGCCCTCCACCTGCCTTTTGTCTGTAAACAAACTTTAGCCAAAGAATAAATTTAATCAGAGAAGTGAGAAAATGCAGAAAGAAAGGAAAACAGTCAAGCAAGACAAAATAATAATACTTTAGCCATTAAACAAAGTCTAGGACCTTTAGTTCTTCCTTAAGGATTATAGATAATATTCTGAATCATGTCCTTTGAGTTGTTTTGCAGATAACTGAAGCCCTCACCAGGTGGAAGAAGTTAACTGTATGCTGCCCTCAAGCACGTAGACCCCAGACTGGTTGGAACCAGGAGGTTGGTGATGCTGACTCCCGATTACCTCACCACCAGCCAATCAGAAAAATGCCCACAAGCTGACCACGCCCTGCTCCTTGAACACTATAAGGACTCCTCACTACCCACTCTAGGACGGGACACACAGTCTTGAGGGCAATAGCTCACTGTGGCTCCCTTTGCCTGGCAAAGCAAGAAAGGCTACTCTTTTCTACCTCATGCAAAACCCTGTCTCCACGTTTCTATTTGGCACCGGCGAACAGAGGCCGAGTTTCAGCAACAATAGTGTATGTGATGGTTAATTTAAATGTCTACTGGGGATGCCAGGCAGCTGGTAAGACATCATTTTTCTTGCTGTATCTATGATAGTATCTCTAGAAGAAATTTGAATCAATAGACAGATTCAAAGGTAAAGAAAATCACCCTCACCACTTCTAGGGGACATCATTCAATCCTCTGAGGGACTGAATGGAACAGAAAGGCAGAGGAAGGGTGAATTTTCTCTCTGCTTGAGCTGGTACTTTTCCTGCCCTTGGACAAATGTGCTCCTGGTCTTCACCCTTCAGATTCAGACCTGGACTTACCTACACCATTGCTCCATTCCCTCCACCCGATTCTCAGGCCTTTGGATTCAAACCAAATTGCACCATTGGCTTTCCTGGTTCTCCAGCTTTGCAGAGGGCAGATCGTAGGATTTCTCAGCTTCCATTACCCCATGGGCCAATTCCTATGATAAATCTCTTCTCTGGAGAATCTTTACTAATACACGGTATCACATTTAATTTCTACAACAGTTCTACAAGTTAGCCAGGATTAATCTCATTTTTCAGACGAGAAACTGAGCCCCAACAAAATTGAACAATTTCCTCAAGTTTGCAGAAAAACACAGAAGGCAAAGTATTGGAATGTTCTTTAAGGGCATATAACTCAGTCTTGTTCATAGTTGCATCTCCAATAGCTTACATATGGGGTCTTAATAAATATTTGTTGACCATTCTAACCTTTCTTTTTGCAAAGTCAGGGCATTGACTGTGAAACTGCATCAATATATTCATTTACAAAGATAGAATGAACCTTTCCAGTGACTAGAATAGCTACCCATTCACAGTGTCAAGATGTCAAAGTAATAATTATAAAATCAATTGATAAATGATGTTGAGGTATATTTTATCTAGGTCAATAGGAAGACAAAGGGATTGTATGTGCTTTGTAGTACATCTCTCAGACAGTAGCAAAATAATCCCGAAAAATCTTATTTTTCAAGGTATTATATATCCATTATTATAAGAATCATTATTTCATGCCAATCATCATAGGTATATTACAATTTCCTTCATATCAATTATACTTTAGTCATGTCTTTGGGGAAATTTACCTCAAATTTTGCTTTATAAAATTTTTCAAATATATTTAAAAGTGGGAAAAATAGACTGGCTTTAACAATTATCAATATTTTGGCACACTTGTTTAATCTATTTAAGCTTTTTCCCCTAAAATATATTAAAGCAAATCTCAGACTTCATACCATTTTATCAAATGCTTTATTAGATTCGAGACATCCTAAAGATCAGTTGCTTAGAAGAACTGATCAGAATTGATCTTAGAACCAATCAAAAGATCAGTTTCTCCATTTTATTTTTCTGACCCTTTCATCCTCCTCTGTAGGTAAATCCTATAGTTGTCAATAAAGGACGAGCCTTCTGCTATGGTAACAAACAACCCCCAAATCTCAGCAGTTCAGATATTGCTTCTCTTTTAGCAGTCAATAAATTTCTGGCAATGGACAGATCGTGCCATGTAAAAAGGGGAAGTGTAAAAGACGCCAACACATGTAAGTGTGACAGATGAGTACAGTAGAAGTTTTCTGTAGTTAAGTATAGAAAATCCTCACACAGCCTTTTAACATTGGGATGATTTTGAAAGTACAACAGCCATTGCATTAGGTAAAGAACAAATGGTGAATAAGAGGAAGAGGATGCCATGGTGAGAGAAGTAGACCAGAAGCAAGATCACAGCTCAAACTTAAGTCCTTGGGGTGAGAAAAGAGAGGCTGCAGTAAGAATGTGAAACATATCTATATACTGCATAAAGAATTAAGCATGTTAATACTTTCGGTATTTCTATAGATGATTTGGAAACAACACATTTGTTTCTAAAATCCCATTTAAACATTCCCCTACACATATCTGAACTTGGCAGATCCAACAACGAATTGGTTTATTATGTCCCAGTGTTATGATTGGCGCACTGGAAACAGCTTTTACATAAGTGATTCCTGGTGAAAGGATGACCGCCTTAGGACTGTGGGTCTAATAGTATCTCTAGCTACTGAGTAGAGAGGAAGCAGGGAATTAAAGTGGTGCTGCAGGAGAAATATCAAGTCCATATTTTTTTTTTGTCCTTCAGGGATACTTACCAAAGAAGTGGGTGGGATATAAACTATTTCTGTATTTTCTCTCGATGAAGAAGTAAAAATAAATGGCTGTTTTTTAAGCATTTGCAGGTACTCTTTTATATGGAAAAAAAAGAGATAATAGTGTTACTGTCATAGTGTAATTGTAAGGATTAAATGAGTTAATATCACATAACTGTTTAGAAGAGTGCCTGGCTCATGGTAAGCACTCTATATTGAGCAGTTAGCATTATTATTATTATAGATGGAAAATACTTTAGATATGCAAAGCAAACACCATAATTCATTCTTTATTTTATAAATATTCATTAATTATTATCTCTCAGGCATTGTGCTATGTAATCAAGTTGCAGAGGTGAATGATAAATTTGTCACCCTTATGTTACATATGGGGGAGTAGGTTAAAATTTATCTTAAAAATACCAGTATGTGGCGGGATCTGTGAAAACAATGATTGTGGCTGGACTGATACTTAAACACGAAAGGGTGAGTGGTGGTTATGTTCAGATCAGTTGCTTAGAATGACTCTGTCTTTTCTTTTTTCCCTGACAGTGAAAAAGAGTGGTTTAAATCCTACTTGTCTTGGATTGTTACAGGATTTTTCATTAAAATGGATTTTGCCAATTTTACTCAGGGTTGACTGTAAAGAATGAGGGAAATTAAATTAGTGTATACTTGGAAAGTTGGTAATTCCCCAAGGCATATTGAGATAACCTTACTGATAGCGATCCCTTAACGTCACACCATCTTAAGTTTATTTTGTTTTGTTTTTTGGCTTCTCATAAGCTTTCTGCTGAGAGTAGGGAGGCTTTGATTCCCTTTGTTTCTGTTTTAGTCAGAAAGAAGACAGGCCATTACACCCACACCCCAAGTGGTTAAAATGTTGAGGTGACTCGTGCACATCTGTTTTCAATACCATTTCCCCTTCTTCGTTCACCTTGACTGCTAACTCTGAATTCTCTATTCTTTCTTATAACAGCTTTATTGAGTATAATTGATATACAATGCACTGTGCATATTTAGCATATACAATTTGGTGAGTTTAAACATATGCAAATGACAAAGGTGTGAAGGCAATTCAATGAAAAAAAATACCCCGTATAACACTCTCACACCCACACACACAAACACATATGCATGCATACATATGATGAATTACCTTAGAATTAACTTCACAAACGTACATAAGGCATGTAAGCAGTCTCTGCTAGTACACGCTGAATGAAAAGTAGCTTTCATTATTGCACATATTTGGTCTGAAAATAACTACTGTCAACTGAAAAAAGGACAAAGAATCAAAGGAAAGGATATTAGGTTGAGAAAGTTGCCATCTATTTCTATTCTATTGACAGTTTTCATTATGTACAGATGTTGAATTTTGTCACTCTTTTCTTGCATCAATTGATATAGTTATGTGACTTTTCTTTTTTAGACTATTAATATATTACATTGATTAAGTTTTGAATACTATACCAGCCTTGCATTGTTGGGATAAACCTAACTTGTTTGGGAAGTATTATATATTGATGGATTTGATTTGGTACTATTTTATCTGGAATATTTTTAATTGAAGTATATTTGATATACAATATTACATTAGTCTCAGGTGTACAACAGAGTGATTCAATAATTTTATAGATTGCACTCTATTTAAAGTTATTAAAAAATCGTGACTTTCTTCCCTGTGCTGTCCTTGTAACTTATTTATTTTTTACCTAGTAGATTGCACCCCTTAATCTTCTTCCTCTATCGTGCCCTTCCCCCCAACTCTCTCCCCAGGGGTAACCACTAGTGTTTGTTCTCTATGTTTGTGAGTCTGTTTCTGTTTTGTTGTATTCATTCATTTGTTTTATTTTTTTAGATTCCACATATAAGTGAGATCATACAGTAAAATGGTATTTGTTTTATCTGTATGACTTATTTTGCTTAGCATGATACTTTCTTGATCTATCCTTATTGTCACAAATGGCAAGATTTCATTCATTTTTATGGCCAATATTCCATTGTACATATATACTATCACATCTTCTTTATCCATTCATCTATCCATGGACACTAAGGTGGCTTCCATATCTTGGCTATTGTAAGTAATGTTGCAATGAACATAAGGGTGCACATATGTTTTTTGATTAGTGTTTTGTTTTCTTTAGGTATATACCCAGGAGAAAAATGACTGAATTGTGTGACGATTATATATATTTTTAGTTTTGAGGAACCTCCATCCTGTTTTCCATAGTGGCTCTACCAATTTAAAATCCTACCAACATGTTATATTCAAAGTGCTGAAAGGGAAAATCCTACAACCTGGGATACTCTACACTGCAAGGTTACCATTTAGAATTGAAGAAGAAATAAAGAACTTCTCAGACAAGAAAAAGCTAAAAGAGCTCATCAATACTAAACCTACCCTAACATTTATTCTTTGTTGTCTTATTGATAACGGCCATTCTGACATGTGTGAGGTGATATCTCATTATGGTTTTGATTTGTATTTCCCTGACTATTAATGATGTTGCTCATCTTTCCGTAAGCCTGATCAAGCTCAGCAATCTTCCAACCAGCCATTTTGATCTGTCTCTTTTGTTGACAGTTTTTGAGTCTATATTCTTGAGGGATATTGGTCTACAGTTTTCATGTCTTCTAATATCTTCGTCTAGTTCTGGTATTGGGGTAACGCTGGCCTCATAAAATGAATTGGGAGGTGTTACCACGTGTTCTGTGATTTTCTGCAAGATATTGTTTAATTTGGCATTATTCATTTATTAAATGTTTATTAGAATTCATCAGGGAAACCATCTGGACCTGGAGTGTTTTCTTGTTGTTGGAAGGTGTTTTTGGTTTGTTTTTTTTTGCGGTACGCGAGCCTCTCACTGCTGTGGCCTCTCCCGTTGCGGAGCACAGGCTCCGGACGTGCAGGCTCAGCGGCCATGGCTTACGGGCCCAGCCGCTCCGCGGCATGTGGGATCTTCCCGGACCGGGGCACGAACCCGCGTCCCCTGCATCGGCAGGCGGACTCTCAACCACTGTGCCACCAGGGAAGCCCCCTGCCCATCATTTTTCATTCTTATCTAACAAAGGGAAAACTCGTTTGTCTCATTACAAAATAACATCACTATAGTCTCAATATTACCTTTCACTTAAAATATTAGGACCAACTGTGCCATTCAGATATGATAGAAGAAAAAAGAGGCAACATAATTAATTTACATGAAACCTAGCTACTATAGTCCCCTCTTATGTAGGTGATCTCAAAGCTAAGTTGATAAGTAGCTTTTTTCTTCCATGACCCATTCTGTATTTCTCTTACCCTCCACCGGCATGTTGACTGGTTGTATCTTTAATCTGGTGGGATGAAGGAAACTTTATTCCCAGAGGATACAAGTCCTGTATTTACTGGTTGCTGCAGTTCTCCATTTTCCACTGCACATGGAAGTTCACAAGGTGACCTAGTGAATCCTTTGGACTTCAGAAATAGCTACTGTGCAATCTCCCTTTGACAATAAGGATAAATCACCATTTCTAGTAAAGTGGCATTATTTTCTGCCAGTTGTTTTAGCACCATGAGGAGCTCTAAGTAACCAAAGTACATTGTGATTGGCAGAATAATATCACTCCAAAGATGTCTGTATCCTAATCCCTAGAATCTGTGAATATGTTACCTTACATGGTGAAGGGGAATTCAGGTTGCAGATTAAGACTGTGACTAAACTGACTCTAAAATAGGAAGATTATCCTGGATTATCTATGTGAGCTCAGTGTAATCACAAGTGTCCTTAAATGTGGAAGAGGGAGGCGGAAAAAGGGAGATAGAGGGAGATGTGACTACAGAAGAATGGCTAGAGAGAAGTCACATTGCTGGCCTTGAAGATGGAGGAAGGGAACCGTGAGTGAAGCGATATGTGTAGCCTCCAGAAATGGTAAAAGTCAAGGACAGGAATTCTCCCTTAGAACCTCTACAAAGGAATGCTGCTCTGCTGGCATTTTGATTTTAGTACCACGAGATCCATGTTGCACTTCTAACCTACAGAACTGCAAGATGATTAATTTGTGTTAAGACACTAAATTTGTGATGATTTGTCACAGCAACAGTAGAAATAATTTTCTACATACACTGTCAGTTCCAATTTAATGGACCTATGATTCTGCTTCTTGGTGGAAGCATTTCTCTCTTGAGAAATAAGTACTCCAAATCCACTGAGCCCAAGGCTGAGAGGAAAAGAATAAAGAATTCCTTCAGTGGGATGGGACATTCTGACCTCCATTCCTTGATTCCCAAACCCATGCATTCTGGCTTTGGGGGAATAATGTCATATGTTGCTTGCTGACTTAAGTCATTTTCCATATTCTATTGGACCATGTCTCAACTTCTCAGTGTTGTTCCCGGATGACAAATAACTGAGACTTCAATAGGCCATTCCATCATTCTATCAATCCAGCTGCTTCTGATGTTGGTATACATATAAGACCAGTGAATCCTCCAGTCATAAGCCCATTGCATACCTTCTTCACTATAAAATAAACTTTTTGGTTAGAGACAATATTAGTGTAGTATATCAAGGAATTATGTAAATCTGAAATTGATGTTGCTCTCAGAAATTTTGTAGGCCGAGGAGGTAAGTATAAATATGAAATATGTATTTCTTCCCATGAAGACAAATTGAGACCCTCTCCGTTGGGGAAGGTATTCAGTGTAATCAGAGTGTCTGGTGGGTTTGACTTGGAATGATGCCATAATGGGAACCTAGCCGAGTCCTTTGCATTTGGCAGTTTTGGCACTTGCGATGTTTAAACTAGGCTGTTAAATACATGAAGAACTTTTATCCCTGCCTGTGCCTACTGATTATCCACTGAATTATAGGTAAATGTTGGTACTGAGTAATATCTTATTATCTGTGATTTGTATTAATTTGATTTGACAATCAACTCTTTGTGCTATCACACGCATCTTCAAATATTCTTCTCTATAAGTCCTTGACAAATGGATTAGGGACTCTGAATGAGTGTAGATTCCTGCCTCAGGCCATATTTTCCATGCTGTAAAATAAACAACCAAATATCCTATGTGGAATTCATCCAACTAGGATCATGCTATTTTATTGCTGTATTCCATGGCCACCCTAACTGGGGAGGTAGTGCAGCAACTCTTGACTTCCAACTGGTTCCATGTTACCTTGCAGACCCATCCGTATACCTGGCCTGCATCTTTTCTCCTCTGTTCCAGGAAACTCCCCGGGGTGGCCATAACTACTCGTGAAGTTTAATTTTGCATTCTGGAGCAGCTGGGGCCAGATGCCATACAATGGGATGCTGCCCTGCACATTATATGCTATGATTTGATGGATTAGTAACACCCAGTCCAGACAGGAGTTTAGGTGGCATAGTTATCTGATGTGTTAGGAGAAAACACTGAGTTGCCACCAAAACTACTTTTTAAGTGGAGAACAACTATGGGCAGAATATGGCATAGCCTCATTCTAAGACCTTAAGGATTTGTACTGTGGGTCCCCATTAGGGTTTGCAAGAGATTCCATAGAAGCTCTCTACCTATTCTTACTATGAATTCTGGGCTTGGGGAAACAACTACAGGAGAGTTCTGTAGTTCCACTGAACCTGTTATGAGAAGAACTAAGGCCAAAGCTCCATCTGTCACTAACTTCCATCAGCCCCACTTTGACCAGTTATCTATAATGGCATTTTGTTGTGTCTGGAGACTGGCAGGAGTTCTGAGCCAATATCTAAAGTCCCTTAGAAAGTATGGATATTTTCCTTCCTCTAATGCACAGACACCTTGACAAATAGCTGACAGTACCTCAGGAGAAAGCTTCTGAGAAGAGTCAAAAAATATGTACTGCAGAGTCCTTCATCAAATAGACCTGACTTCCTGTTCTTTGAAGGGGCTTCAGATTCGTGAGCTGGAGAAGACCCCATGAATCCCTACTACTGTATCTGAACTTACATTGTTGTCTGCTAAATCTAGAATAATTTAGGAAGGTAAGAGATATAGAGCAGGCCCTTGAGGAATTTATTTGAATGGTACATTCAATAAAGTGTTAGACTTTCTGACAGTAGCAGGGAAAAAAAAAAAACATGAATAATAAAAATTTAATTGTTTGATAAAACAGAACAATCTAGATTTTTTTCCTTAGGCCAATTTCAAGAAGAATACATCCCATAAATCTTCATTTTAAGGTATAATGAGTCTAGTCCCAATATAAAGGAAATCCTTCAAAACAGGAGTTTGGGCATGGAAGCATTTTAGGTAGAAAAAGAATGCTTCTAAGCAAGGCCTAGGAATCAACTCTTCAATGTGATTTCTTCATAATTTTATATATTAGAGGAGATTGTTATTTGGCTTCATTTCAAGTGTAACTCAAGGCAAAATTGAGAACCACTTGTAGTTTATGCTTTTATCCTCGGCTTTTCTTAATTTTACAATTTCCCCCTCCATATGGCACTTATCTCAAACTGCAAATATGAAAAACAAAACAAACCTTTTTTTTTTTTTTTTCCGGTACGCGGGCCTCTCCCCGTTGTGGCCTCTCCCGTTGCGGAGCACAGGCTCCGGACGCGCAGGCTCAGCGGCCATGGCTCACGGGGCCCAGCCGCTCCGCGGCATGTGGGATCTTCCCGGACCGGGGCACGAAACCGTGTCCCATGCATCGGCAGGCA
>RJWK010003735.1:0-18670 GCA_004363435.1 Platanista minor | reverse complement strand
AGGGAAGCCCCAACAAAGCTTATTTTTGCATCAGGTATTTTGTAAAGTCCTGAATAAAATTAATACCAAAAAGTTATATTAGTGGATGTTAAGTAATTTCCACATACTTATTAAATTCAAATTAGTAAAATGATTATAAGAATTTATTTTAATGAAAATTAAATAATGGGGAGAGAGGGTATTTTAATAGAAGCTTGGTGAATTGAAAAACCCAGACCTGCTGAGAGACTACTTAATACATTGACTTATAAAATTCATAAATTGTTAGAAGTGAGAGAAAATATAATTTGGAGAGTTGTGGTATTCATCCTGTACCCTTGAGTACTGAACAGGTAAGAAGCTTCCCTCCTGGGAACAGAGAGCATTTTCTTTAGGGAGAAACACAAAAGCAGTACCTTGGGAAGAGTGTCAAAATCAAATAATAATTTCAATCTACAATGCCTTTTATCTAAAGAACTCAGCCACTCACTTCCCTGGTGGCCCAGTGGTTAAGAATCCGTCTGCCAATGCAGGGGACACGGGTTCGAGCCCTGGTCCGGGAAGATCCCACATGCTGCAGAGCCACTAAGCCCGTGGGCCACAGCTACTGAGCCTGCGCTCCAGAGCCCGCAAGCCACAGCTACTGAGCCCACGCAGCACAACTACTGAGCCCACGTGCCCGTGCGCCTAAAGCCTATGCTCCACAGCAAGAGAAGTCACCTCAATGAGAAGCCCACACACCGCAATGTAGAGTAGCCCTCACTTGCCGCAACTAGAGAAAGCCCGCGTGCAGCAACGAAGACCCAATGAATAAATAAATAAAATTTAAAAAAAAATGAACTCAGCCGCATTTGCTTATTAGTTTTCAGAAGATACTTGTGACGTGTCTATTGGATTGTAATTCCCTTTTTTGTTATAAAGAAATTGAGGCATAGAGAAACTGACATGTACTAACTTCTGTTGAGGTCATTTAAGCAGGGTCAATTATTAAGAGACATGCCAGACCTGTTGCTTGATATAATAAGGGACACTTTAAACAAATAGAATCTGCCCTTTCTAGAGTCCCTGTTGATAATGGAGGCTTTAGAAAGCCATATTTGTATTATGCCATCTCCTCCCCTCTCATACTCAGCTGTATCTGATTTGATCATCAGTAAGTATATGAACTAGAATTATCAATTATTAGACCACCTGGTAACTTGGTCAAGCAGCGATGATCACTAGGTAATACTTTTCCAGGAAAAAAATTAAAATCAAAAAATTAGAAGTAAAAGCAGAACTGATGAAGCACGTGTAGGGTATCTATGGGACTTCATAATATTTGCAGAAACAATTATAAAACATACTTAAAATTTTCAAAGAATTAAAAATGATATATTTTTTTCAATTCCTTTTTAAATTTTTAGAATAAACATTACTCAGTGCATTAAAACACATGTAACAGAGTGACAAGTGTCTAAGATTTTACCCAATTGCAAACCAACAAATGAGCCTGCCACAGTTCCCTGGATGCTGGTTGAAGACACAAGATTAAAGACAAAGGACCATTTATTACTGATAAGCAATAGCAGTAGCTGGAGTGTCAGCATTTTTGTGCCAGTTTCCCAAGCCACAATTCCTACAGGGGGACATGAAGGCAGCAAGATGACACTTGTGTATGCAGTGAATCGCATGAAAGGGGAAGATCCCCAAGTTTAGGGAGCTCGATTCGCTTATAATAGGCAGTACACATACCTGTCATTTTCTCAGAAGGGAAATCTTCCAAGGCTGTAAGCAAATCTGTCTTTTCTCTAAGGGAAACACTATCTGTATCTTCCAAGGCTATTTTCAATATAAACACTCTTAAAAGACCACGTAGAACAAAGGCAGTCATTGTACAGAAACATGAGACCATGGAGGATTGTCTCCCAAGACAGTGTATCACATATATAAGATTATTTCTTCACACACAAGATATGAAAATGAATGGAACACATAAGAATCCTTTGTGAGATATGTAAACATTTTATACACAGAGAAATGGTAATTAAGTAAAGTTTGTTTTTTAGCATTATCTGATTGTTTTTAACCTTCAATTTTTTTAGATACATGAGTTTATTAATATCGCTAATGTAATAAATAAGGTTTTTAACGCTGCATGATAAAACTTTGCATGTTTAACTGTTTTTCTCTGCTTAATTCCACTAAATTCAGTATCTAAGTTTTCATGACTGTTTCTAAATTACACATCATAATTTTAATGTATAAGATGGTTTGATTTTGCACCATACTTCTTTTCTATTCCACTAATGTCTCTGTAATTTTTTCCAATTTTTTTATTGTTGTGAAATAAACATTATACAAACTTTACTCTCATAGCCATTTTTAAGCATACAGTTCTATGGTATTAAGTACATTCATGTTGCTGTGCAGCCATCACCACCAGCCATCTCCAGATCTCTTCATCTAGCAAAACTGAAACGCTGTACCCATTAAATAATACTTCTTAATGTAATACTCAGGTAAATAGATGATAAGAATATAATCTGCCTCAGACACCATTCTACTCAGGAGTCTAATGAAAGTGATCAGGCTAGGATACATGGTTAATATTTTGATTATCGCTATCTGTAAACCATCCTAAAGTCTAATATCCAGAAACGTAGGCCTCAAATTTATCAAGCATCATGGAAAATTTCCCTTTCTATGACAAGCAGGGTTATTCTACAATAGTTAAGTGTATTATAATCCATAGTTCTACATATGTTTATTCAGGATGCTCTCGTTGTACCTACGGTTTCCAAAGTAAATGCACACAATTATTTCAAGGCCTCTGGAATTCTATTTGCTGCTCAGTTTATATGGATATATCTTCTATATTCAGCAACATGTATAGAAATCGATGGACCTGATTTTTCACTGATGGGGCAGTGGTCAACATTTTGGCGTTTCTAACAAAATCCAATCCTGAAACCATGAATTCTTTTGGGGGAAAACTATTTAGTTAACGCAAGATTTGTCCATATTGTATTGCCATAGTCTCTCCATATCCAAATTTCTTTCCTTAGCATCTTCTGAGGATAATTATCAGTCCTAAGAATTCCAAACGGGCTTGGCTAAAGCCTCATGTCTCAGGTATACGTTTCATTTGTATCTTTCTTAGCCATCAATCTGTTCAATTGTATCAGGGTCTTAGTATCTCTTTCCATATAAATGTTACTATCAAAAGAACTTGTTCTATAGTGGGATATTACAGAACTTCCCCCAATTCATTAAGCTCTTACACTTTGCCTTCTTTGTGAGCTTGGAAGATCTCCATGGTTATTGTTCTCTGCAAATACAGTGAGAGGGACCAAAACAAGCTCATCCCCTTATTCTTTCTTAACACTCTTCTGAGGTTAGAGCCACCCATACTGTCTCACAGCTTATTTTATTTTCTTTCATTGATGGTTTTCTGGTTTACTAAGCATTTAAATTAGTTTTATCTTATTTTATCATATAAAACTTCTGTTTACTAGCCCTATTTTCTTATTGACAGTTGCTAACCTGACATCTGCCTCCTTATATATATATCAGAATTTTTTTTTTTTTTTTAGGTCTCCAGGCCCTTCTGTGTTTAAAGGTAATTAAAAACTTTCTTCTAAGTTCTTACAGGGAAACTATTTTGCTTAAGATCATCTTACCTACACTTTTCAAATAAATATTGATTGCAGATATTTTTAACAGAACTCCTTTCAGTCTATTACTCAAAATGACAGAACAGTTAGAAATTAAGGTGAGCCTAAATTTGTTACCTAAACAATTGAATAAACTAGATCTCTTAATCTTTTCTAAATTAGGGTTGAATCATTTAAATTTTAAGTTGGATATTCATTGGTGTATTTGCTGCTTTTATATTAAGTATTGTGGAAATGCATGGACATCAAGTACTCTTTTTACTCTGCTGTAGTACTACCATTACAAAACATTTTTTGTTATGGAAAATTTCAAGTAAGTGCAAGCATATAAAAGAATAATATAGTAAATCCTCTATGTACCCATCTTACATCTTCAACAATTGTCACTCATGGACAAACTTGTTTCAGCTTTTTCCCTGCCCACTCAGCCCCACTGGATTATTTTGAAGCAAATTTCAGACATAACACCTTTTATCTTTAAATATTTCACTAAGTATTTAAAAACGATAAAGACTTTTGTAAAGCACAATCATTATACCATTATACTATTTGGAAATACAAAGTAATTCCTTTCAATAATTTAAAATCCAATCACTATTCAAAATTTCTTAATTGGCTACTGTTTATTTCCCTTGATTTACTTTTCATCCTTGTAGCATTGTTTGACACGCTCCCTGCATTTTCTGTAAACTGATGGTTAAATCTAGAGGTTTGATCAGATTCAGGTTTGATTTTTTATTTTATTTGGTTAGAATTATTATTTTATTTTTTAATTAAAAAAATTTTTTAAACATCTTTATTGGAGTATAATTGCTTTACAATGGTGTGTTAGTTTCTGCTTTATAACAAAGTGAATCAGCTATACATATACCTATATCCCCATATCTCCTCCCTCTTGTGTCTCCCTCCCACCCTCCCTAGCTCACCCCTCTAGGTGGTCACAAAGCACTGAGCTTATCTGCCTGTGCTATGCGGCTGCTTCCCACTAGCTATCTATTTTACATTTGGTAGTATATATAAGTCCATGCCACTTTGTTATCATGTACTTCCATCAGGAGGTACCTAGTCTCTGGTTGTCCTTTGTTTTATGACATTAGCAAACATTGATGATTATTGTTTAGATTATTTCATTATAGGTTCACAAAGTGGGAATATTCTACCTTTATTATTTATTCTTCCTTTTTTTTTTTTCTTAAGCTGGAATATGGCTGCAAAGAATCATCTATTAGATTTGGTTACTCCAAAGTTTTGTTCACATAGAAAGGATGCATGCTTGACTATTTCTCTTAGTGTACTAATGTTTAATAAAATTAATTATTTTCCAAGCATCCTTCTTAGGAGACTACTAACTATATTTAAAAAATATACTTCTGAACTCATTTGACTTATTTCAATCTACTGCAGTTATTATTCCTTCTGAGACTCAAGCTACCCTACCTTTGTCTGGTAGAAGGCTCTTCAAGTTAACTCTTGAGTACTTCGGACATGGTCACAGAAGTTTAAATAGTTTTATTGCTTTCTATTATAAGATGTCCCAGACACATCTTGCATAACTCCTCTGCCAGCCTTGTGATCAGCTAGTTCTTTATGGAGTTTTGGTTTATTTTTAGTGGGAAAGCCAATAGATATTACAATCTAGGCACTAGGATGCTCGTTATTGCCAAGGTGATCTTTTATTTTTTTTCCTAGTCATTTTCAGTGGACAGAATTAGAGAAAATGTACGTTTCTAAAAACAGACTTTATTTTTAAGAGCAGTGTCAGGTTCACAGCAAAATTGAGCAGAAAGTAGAGAGAACTCCTAACGGTCTCCACATGTGCAGCCTCCCCCGCTATCAACATCTAACAGAGTGGTACCTTTATTACAATTGGAGAAGCTATATTAACACATCATTATCATCCAAAGCCCACAGTTTCTATTAGGGTCACTCGATGTATAGTCTATGGGTTTTGACAAATGTATAATGGCACGTATCCATTATTAGAGTATCATACAGAATAATTTTACTACCCTAAAAAATCCTCTATACTCTGTCTATCCACTCCTTCTTCCCCTCTAACCTCCAGCAACTTTTCATCTTTTTATGGTGTCTGTAGTTTTGCCTTTACTAGTATGTCATATTGTTGTAATCATGCAGTTTGTAGCCTTTTCAAACTGACTTCTTCTCCCATGTCTTTTCATGGCTTGATACTTCCTTTCTTTATAGTGTTGTGTACTATTCCCTTGTCTGGATATGCCACAGTTTATTTATCCATTCACCTACTAAAGGGCGTCTTGTTTGCTTCCAAATTTTGGCAATTATGAATAAAGTTGCTGTAAACATCTGTTTTGTGTGGGCATAAGTTTTCAATTCATTTGAGTAAATACCAAGAAGCGTAATTATTGGATTCTATGATGAGTATGTTTAGTTTTGTCAGAAACGGCCAAACTGTCTTCCAAAGTTGTTGTACTATTTTGCATTCCCACCAGCCATGAATAAGAGTTCCTGTTGCTCCACATGCTGGCTATCATTTGATGTTGTGAATGTTTTGGATTTTCACCATCATTTTTAAAAATTTAATAAAAAATACATATTAAGTTCATACTGATATTGCCAATTGTAACTCGAGAGAAAAAAGTTTTTACTTAAATTATTTATTTTATATGTATATCTCTTTCTCTTAAACTTTCTAATGATATATGCATAATTTTTTTTGCCTCAGCCTTTAATATATAATATATATATATATATATATATATATACAACAATATATATATCACTATTGAAAAAATCACTTTGAGTAATAGTCTTCTAGTTCTATAGAAACTGTTAAATTAAAACTTATCCTCCTGAACATTCCCACCAACCACAAACAAAAACAAACAAGTCACTAATTAGTGAGCTTGGAATCAAGGACCTGAGGTCTATGATGCCTTTCTGATAGAGCATTAAACCTTGATTACTATCTTTGGTTATATTCCAGAAGCCACAATGACTTTGGGCCATTGGGAAAAATAAGGCAGTGCCATGTGAGCTCTTAAGACACATGTACTTAATAACTATAATATTACCTTTGCTTAATGTGTATAAAATTTCTATTTTACCAATTACCCTTTATGTTAAAATCACTTGATATTTTTTAAGTGTTAGCTAGGTAAGTTTAATTTTTTTCATCACAAAACCTATAAAGAGAATAAGTTTACATGTAATAAAATACTAAGAATGGGATCTAATCCCTTTGCATATGGCACATATGGCAAGGGGTTAGGAGAGGTTGGCCTTGATCTTTGTTAGAAAATTTTCAAGGACACATTAATGGATAGAAGCAGACTATTGAATTCTAAATGATGAACAGAATGCTTCTATGTCCAAAAGCATATATATGATGGTGAGATAATGAGAATATTTCTGTAAACTAAATTCCTTCCTGCAATTACTTATTAAGTCAAAGTTTCATTTTGCAATGTGGTATGTACTAGAATTCAGAAATCTAGGCAAGATGTTCCATTCAGCAATCCCAGGCCCATTATCTCTATGTTAAGTGATTTTCCTTTTTTGGGTGGTTTTGAATTAGCAGTTAGACAACCAAAGAAAATGATTGATGTTTTTTCTTAGAGACTATCATTATAAAATTAGCAATCTGTCTCACTGCTTCACAATTGAGCATACTGTTTTGTGTCCTAGGGAAGATCATAACATCACAAATGTGTTTAGTACTGTCTTGTCTTCCACATCCTCTTCATCACTTCATGGTAGAGGATAAGTGATTTGGCATAACCTAACTCAATTTTGACTTTCTGGTAATTAAACATTTAGTCTTGAACAGATTTTTATCAATATGATTTCATTATGCCTAACTCTTTCTTCATAGCCTGCAAATAGAACTTTACAGGGGCTCAGTAACTACCACAGGAAAGTAGCAATATAAACATCAAATGAATGGTTCTGTTGTTTTATGACATTTATTTTAACATTACTTTCCAAAGTATACTGAAGAAATAAGTTTATGGATTTTTTCCTTACAGAAGAATGGTTCTAGCAGTTTGACTAATTACATAGGTCTATTGAAATATTTTTTTTAATGTATTTTGGTAGTCCAAATAAGAGCTTTTCCCCCCCGGGATAGCAAAGTAGGAATATTAGTAATTTTTCAAAATTAAAAATTATCCACATTACCGGTTCAGTCTAAGCAGCATGATGATGTTTGTTTAAAATGTTCTTCTACTTAAGATGTCAAAATTTAAAATAAAAACTTAAACTAATTATCACGAGGGTATTACTAGAATAAATGAGGGTGGTACCTATGGGACAGAGGTGGAAGTACGGAAGATTTTATTTTAATAAGGAATCAAATGTCTGCATATTGTTCCAAAATGGAACTCCAATTTTAGAATTTAGAACAGTAACTACTAGTGGAGGGTCTTTCCAGCTGGCACACTTCAGATCATGTGATCTCAGCACCAATTTCTGAAACTGATCCATCTTGGGAAAAGTAAACTCATTTAAATAGATGTCCAGGATTTTCAACTCTTTCCCTTTGTTACATATGCTTTGTTGTTGTTGCTGTTGTTATAGATGTTTTAAAAGCATCTTTTGCAGACAATAACTGCTGTTGAAAGAGTATTATTCTTGCCCTGGGTTACATAATTAACTCTTAGAGATAAAAAAAAAGGACATTTTTGTACTTGAATCTGACTAAGCCATTTTTTTCTAAAATTGTGTAACATTTAAATATTTAATTTTTACAAATAGTTCACCTTTTATTTCTCCCTTATTAATAGCATGGAAGACTTGAGGAAGAAGAATCTTCTTAAAAACCTCTAGATTGTGGACACATGTCAGTAGCATAATGGAAAATCACTATGATTCAGAGTTGGAATGTAGAAATATAGCAAGGGCCTCATGAGAATGGGATCAGATTGGGAACCTTTTAGAGTCAAAGAGTGGAGATAAAGATGAATTATTTCAGTTGGGGTGGGGATAAAGATGAATTATTTCAGTTGAATACCTGAATTAGTTTGGGTAGGGCAGTGAAACATTTAGTGAAACACAGAACCAGAGCTAGACCCTGATAACAAATTGAAATTACAGTGGAGTGATCACAGTTCAGGTGTAAAAAAAGGGGAATCAGGTGGCCATTGAGGATCTGGCTCAGACTTGCCTCTATATCACTGAGAACCTGAATTTCTTTGAACTATACCAGACCCAAGGACACCACCAGCCATATTAAGAACACCACCTGCCAGCTGCAACCTTGTCTCTAGTTCTCCCCTTATAACTATGCATACATTTCAGACCCCAACCAATCCTAACTTCACAAGCACCTTTACTTCTTGCCAGTTCCAATTATAATTCTTGATAAACAACTCAAGTAACTAACAATAACCTTGTGGTTTTTGCTTTTGTAAGCCTCTCCCATTTCGTACTCCAGCAGAACACAATTCAAGTGCTTCTAGTGTCTCCTGGGCTGCAGTCCTAACAAACCCCAAATAAACATCTTTTTATTTCAATCAGTTCTCCATTTCTAAAATTTTGGTTAACAACCACACGGTGGAGATATCCCATAAAATAGAAAGCAGTGAGTGATGAAAAGAAAAGCCAACATATTATCTATTAGATAAAGTTGTGGCTCATGTATCACCAGACCACAAACAGATATACAATTATGGAGAATTCTTAGTCTCTCTGTCAGCTGTTTCTCATACTCATAGTGTGTTTGTCATTGTATTGATTATTTCAAAATATTGGGCTTAGAGGTAACCCTTTCTTAGAAATGGCGGGTATTTAATAGCAGAAAAATATTATATAGTGCTTCTTAATTTATATATGGATTCAGTAAATGGTATTTAATTTATTCCACTCAATTAAAATTTTTTGTCATGCTTATAATTTTTTTTGTTGTTGTTGTTGCAGTACGCGGGCCTCTCACTGCTGTGGCCTCTCCTGTTGCAGAGCACAGGGTCCAGATGTGCAGGCTCAGCGGCCATAACTCACGGGCCCAGCTGCTCCACGGCATGTGGGATCTTCCTGGACTTGGGCACGAACCCGCGTCCCCTGCATCGGCAGGCAGACTCCCAACCACTGTGCCACCGGGGAAGCCCATGCTTATAATTTTTTATGCATTGCTGAGCCAGAAAAAATAATTAAGAGAAATTCTCAGAGGCAAAAATATAGTTAAGAGCACAAATCCAGAGAGGTGAATGAGCAAATGACAAGTCCCCAGCTGCCCTGGAGAAATCCACTTTTACACAGCTGGTTCCATGGCTGGGGCCATGGAGTCAAAAGGCAAAGCCTAGATCCTGTTCCATGTCTGAAGTCTAATAGAAGACCCTTCAGATAAGGCCAGACCAAGAAAGTTGACTCTTCTGTGAAAGACTGGATACAAAATAAGTATTCTCTGCACATGTTCTGGATGGAAGGAGGAAAATAAAATCTCCCTTGAGATAAACTAAGTAGATATAAACCCTTGAGAGGATTTGTGGTCAAACTCAAGCCCCATCATATTGAAATTGAAAATCATCAAAGAAACAGAAAATCTTAGAAGCGCCCAGAGAGAAAAGCTATATTAAATACAGGAAACAATATTTAGATACACAGAGTATTTCTTACCTCAGTAATGGTAGCCAGAAGACAGTGGAATAACATTTTCAAAGTGTGGTACAAAAATACATCTTAACCTAGAATAATGTAACTGATTTCTTATTTCTTATATAAATAAGAAAGAGGGAGATTTTACCACTAACAATCCTTTACTAAAACCCCCTTACTAAAAATGTTATTTACTCCAGAAGGCTAGAAAATGGTGCTATAAGAATAATCTGTGATTACAGAAGGAAAGATTAGCAGACTATTTGGTAAAAATGGAATAAATCTCAAACAAAACTATTTGTAAAACCAAAAAGCAATAAAGTGTGATTATAGAGTAAGAAAAAAGGCCTAAAGTAATGGAAAACAATGGCCTGCAAGTCAATGTTGAGATATTAGAGTTAAATTGTATTGTTTGGGAAGATAAAAATAATAACTTTTGTCTTTAAAGAGTTAAATACACATTTAACACTTTATAACAAACATTAAAAATAATCCTTAAATTACTAGAGAGAAAAATGGAATCAGAAAAAAAATCTCAAACAAATTAAAAGAATGGAGAAAAGGAGGAAGAAGCGTGTATACAAGTTGTATCCTGATTTGTCAAATATCATGATTCTTCTTCCTGCTGAGGACTATACTTCCCCACCCTCTTGATGTCAGGCTTCTTCATGTAATTTGCTTTAACCAACAAAATGTCAGTGTAGAAGCTTTGTGGGCCAGGTCATAGTTTGGCATCTCTCTCTTTCCTTTGCTCTGAGACTGGCAGAGGTTACTTCCTGAGTCCTAGAGGGAAGGGGACATGGGGAACCAGAGCCACCTGTGATGGATCTATCAAGTGAATGAGAAACAAATGTTCATTGTGGTGAGCCCCTTATTTTTTTTTAGGTTAATTGTTACTGGAACCATAAGATACCTATTCTTATTGATGTGGGTAAATGATCTGTCTTGAAATTTGGGGTTAATAGTTGTGTGACCTTGGGCAAGTTACTTTATCTTTCTGGGCCTTAATTTCCTTTTTTGTAAAATGAAGTGTTGTATAGACAGGAAAATCTCTTGGAGAATTAAGGGGACAAAGAAAACCAGAAAACATGACATTATTTATGTTAATAAAACCCTCAAAATAAACACTATTCACATAATATACATAACTGTCCTAGTATTAACAAAGCTTTTCTAAAAGTCCAGGCTACATATTTAGTGTTGCTCTGATGAAAAGCATTATTTTGATCAAGGAAAATGAATAGCGTGTTCATGTCTAACTTCTGGTTCATACAAATGATTTTGGCATTTATGAGGGATAAAGCTATTCAATATCTTCGAGTGTTTAAGTAGAGGAAAGATTCACACCTTCAGTATTTATGTTTACATATCTGAAGCTATACATGTCAGTTTATAAATGCAAAGGAAAAAACCCTGAAGGATACATTCAAATGTAACCACTGTTACCAATAGAAGGGGAAAGGGGTGGGGAAGAAGGTAAGGAGGGCTTAATTTTTATTCTATATACCAATTGTCTAAACTTTTTATAATTGATTTTTATATGTTCATGTATAATATCTGTCACAAAATGGAATAAAATCAGTGGTGGTGAAAATAAATAATCCTTGAGATTAATGAATGTTTGCGTGTGTGTGTGTGTGTGTGTGTGTGTGTGTGTGTGTGTTGAGAGAGAGAGAGAGAGAGAAAGAGAGAGAGAGATCTTTCAGAAGAGGGATTTGAACTTGAGACACAACCAATAATTGAGCCATTGAAGCTAAGATTCAGGTGTCCAGAATGTATGATACCTATTTTAGAAGTCTAAATAAAACCTTTTCCGTGTCTGTGCATGAGATCAACTGTACATGCACAAAAGCATTTCATGTCTCAAGTGTTTGTCAAGACACATACTCTAAACAGGAACTGAGGCTACTGTTTGTGTTCCTTCTGTAAATTTTGAGAAAGGGAGGCCGAGACTCTCCAGGATAGAAATGTGAATATACAGGGATGATTGATTGACATGCTGTCAGTGAGAAATATTAAAATAAAAAATATATACACTATTCCACACAAAAAACAGCATTATAGCCATTGGAAAACATTTTGAATTTAGTACAAATATGTCTAAGGATTATCAGAGTACCTTTTGGCTAAAAATACCATAATTAATTCAGCATATGTTTAGTGAGTATCCACTATATGTCAGGATTGTTCTGAGAGTACAGAAATTGTTAATATCTAGCATCTGCACTTAAGGAACTTGTAGACCAAGAACAAAAGCACTCACATAATCAAATAATTGAAATTATAATAATTTGGTTCATGCTTAATTTAAAAAAATTAGTTCTAAATATAACCTTTATAATATAATAATATAATATAGGTTAATAATAACCTAAATTATATTAGTTAGTTAGTTCTAAATATAACCTTTATAATATAATATAATATATGTTAATAATAACCTATATTATATTATAATATAATAATATAATAAAGGTTATAATATCATAACCTTTGAAAATATAAAGGTCTAAGGAAAAGCCATCACATAATTAAAGCACAAGATCTAATCAGTTCATACATTTTGCAACACTTTTCAATAATATCGTTCTCCATAGAGCCGAGATCATCACGCTTTTAGAAACAGCACATTTGTTGTAATTTTTAAAATAATTATTTCTATGAATGAATTTATGCATTTTGGCTGCAGAAAACAGCAAAGCACAAAACTATCTCTTCTTCTTGATATGACTTCTCTTTAGTTATTTTCATGGCCCAAGTCAATTAAATGCTGCTTCTAAGTACTGTGTACCTCCAGGGCTGTGCTGACCTAGGTGAAGAGCTGAATGGTTATTTTGGATGGTTTGTCATATTATTTTTATTTTTATGTCATATTATTTTTTAATCATATTTTTCTAAAAAACAGTTTAGGAGAAATAGTCATACTGTGCTGATCTGCTTATTTCTTAATAAGTCATTCCTTCCCAAAGCTTTTCAATCTTACTCTGAGGAAGGATTTTATGAAAGTGATGAAAAAATATGTTCTAATGAGCTTACATTTCAAATACTTTTCTAAAAGGAACACAGATCGAAACCTTTCTTAAATTATGCCAAGTCGGGTAATCTTCTAGGTCTTGAATATTCATATCTTGAGTTTTTCTGGTGATTGATGGGCACAGAGATAGGAAAATGGTTATTTGGGTTGCAAACAAACAAAAAAGGTAATATGGTGCAAGCGAATTTGCTGTGGACTAAGAACTGAAGATAAGTGACTCTTGGGAACAGAAGCTGCAATCAGATGCATGATTTATAGAGATGTGGGCAGGGCTAAAGGAATCTATACAGGTATTGATACATCCAGGACCTCAATACTGTGAGAAGCTGTTATCATACTGGGCTGGAAGAGGCAAAAATTGTCACTGGAACTTTTTGAGCATGAGAGCCATGGAGGAGGGTCTCAGTCATAAGATGAGGTCATAGAGGGATGCAGCTGCTGTGAAACTGCAGTAGTGAAGCAGTGAGAAGCTGGGGAAGAAGTCCTCTTTCTCCTGCCTCTGCTTTCCTGATCATGCCTTCCAATGGCTGAACCCAAGTAGAAACCTGAGAGTAAAGGAGCTCAGGGGATACAGTCTGTAGTAGTTCATCCCCTTGGGTCACAGAGAACTGAAAAGAAGTGTGGAGAACGAATGTTGCAGGAGAACAGAACACCAGAAGGATTATTAGTGCCTATTACTGTTGACTGGTTCAAGTTTCAAGTGAGAGTTTCTATGTTGAAGTTCCCTGTAAACCATGATAGCTCTGGCAAAGTCACATGAGATTCAAATTCATTTAGCCAGCCTATAAATCCCCCTACTCCCACTATCATCAAAGACCAGCTAAACAGACTGTCCCTTTACTTCTCCAAAGACTGAGCATTATACCCTTTCCCACTTCTTTTCTTCTTCAAGGCTGCTCTTGAGATTTATTCTGAACACATTTTAACTGGACAAAAATATTGAGCGTGGGAATAGAACAGTTTACACTATGATTTGTCCTGGCAATCACACCCCGATTGCCGCCTAGGAACGACCCTAATAGATCTAATCACAAAATATCCATCATTGGCTATATTGTATTTTCTTCCTCTGATGCCTCTGAAAATGCTTTTCACAATGAAATAAACTCATGATATGTTATTTAGCATCATTTTAGTTCTGCTATGAATTTTACTCAGCTTATAAATAAAGGTTTGTATTTTATGAAAGCAAGTAGAGGATTGCATGGGAGGAAAAGGTTACTATTACAGAAAAGCTTTTAATGTCAGAATTTTCTCATGTTGATCCCTTTCACACCCCTTGCTTTTCTGTCAGAAATGCCATGGCAAATCTGCTGGACTCTTGCCTGAGCCATGATTAGCTTCCAACTTCCATCACAGCCATTTCCAGGGCAGTCTCATAAGCACCTTTGAGACCTAGTGCATAATAATAGTGATTTTTTTGTATGGATAATAAGTCAATAATGCTGTCATATTCTATGTTAGCAAATAATGAGAGTTAACTTTTAATTTAAATTTCCAAAATTTGGTGTCATATGATCAGATTGGATTCAAAAGACAGTTACTTTTGAGTGAATCCTTCCCATTTTCTAACTTCTGTTTTCCCCCAAAAGCTGTATCCATGATCTTGTCCTGGACCATAATCTATGACCTAAATTAGCTCCCTCTTTTCTCCTCGGGATTCCTAGAATCTCGATTTGGATGCACCATTCACGTTATGGCACTTGATCTGCTTTAGGATGCAAGTACAAGCTCTGGAATGAATGATGGCTTAAGCAGTTATTAACTCAAATATTGTAATAAGAGGTCCAGGGGAAGGTAGTTCCAGGGCTGGTTCAGTAACTCAGTGAAGTCATCAGGAACACGTGTGTTTTCCACTTGTCCACTCTGCTCTCTGTGTAGGTGATAGCTTTCCTCATTCTCACAATGGCAACAGCAGCTCTGAGGCAAGAATAACAATTCCCTTGTTTCTCTTTTTACCAGGGAGAAAACCTTATTATACCACCTTCCGGTAGACTTTTCCTTATATCCCATTGGCTAAAACTGGGTCATATGACCACTCAATATAATCATTACAAAGGGGTTTGGGGTCTTCATGACTGGCTAAGATGAATTATGATTTTCTTGGGGCTAGAGTTAGGCCCAACTTCCCTGAACATAAGGCTCTATATTTCTGGACAAAATTAGTTAAAAGATTGGGGAAGATCACTGTTGAGTAGGCCAACAAAGGGATCTACTAGACACATGTACTTTTGTGATGTTCACTATACTGAATCCATTGCTTAAGCAGATACTGAAGACTTCTTCTCTCTCACATTGCAATTTCCTTCTCTATCTTCCTAATATTAAAGAGGTTGGAACGTAAAATGTTCACTTCCTTATGGCTGCGGGTGATCACAGGACACATTTCTGGCAATGGCGAAAAATGTCAACAATTAGAGAAAACGTTGAAAGACATTCTAGGCAAAAAAAAGAAAAAAGCATGAATGAGAAAAGAGGCATGTAGGAAAACAGAGAATGTGGTTAGTGGAGTCTAATTAGGGATGACTAGTATATACAGCGAAATAAAGTAAGAGATAAAGCTGGACACCTAGGCCAGGGGAATTACACATAATCCAGCAATCACATTTCTGGATATATAATAAAATAATTAAAAGTAGGGACTCAAATTTCTATTTGTACACCAAGTTCATAGCAGAATTATACCCCAAAGGTGAAAACAACCTAAGTGTCTATCAACAGATGAAAGGATAAACAAAATGTGTTTATTTTTTAAGACCAAATAATACACAATGGAGTATTATTTGGTCTTAAAAAGGGAGGAAATTCTGACACATGCCACAACATAGATGATCTCTGAAGACATTATGCTAAGTGAAATAAGACAGTCACAAAAAGGCAAATACCGTGTGAGTCCACTTACATAAGGTATAAAGGCTAGTAAAATTCAAAGACAGAAAAAAATAATGGTTGTTGTCAGGGGCTGGGGGCAGGGGAAATGGGGAGTTGTTTCATGGGTATAGAGTTTCAGTTTAGAGAGATGAATGTTCTGGAGATGGATAGTGGTGATGTTTGCAATCACCATGCTGTAGTACAACATGTGAACTTACTGAATGTCACTGAACTGTACACTTAAGTTAAAATGGTAATTTTATGTTATGTATATTTCAGCACAATAAGAAATTCACTTAAAAAAGTCAATTGCTTTCTTATATACCAATGAAGATGTGGAATTTGAAATCACAAAACAAACAAACAATACCACTTCCTTTAGCATCCCCCAAAATGAAATTCTTAGGTATAAATCTAACAAAATATGTAACAAATCTGTATGAGAAAAACTACAAAACTCTAATAAAATATATCAAAGCAGAACTAAATAAGTGGAGAGACATTCATGTTCATGGATAGGAAGACTCAATACTGTCATGATGTCAGTTTTTCCCAATCTAATCTGTAGATTCAATGCAATCTTAATCAAAATCCCAGCAATTTATTTTGTGAATATTGACAAACTGATTCTAAAGTTTATACAGAAAGACCCAGAATATCCAACAAAACTGGAGGACTGATACTACCCAACTTCAAGACTTACTAAAAAGCTACAGTAATCAAAACAGTGTGGTATCTACTAAAGAAGAGACAAATAGATAAATGTAACAGAATAGAGAACCTAAAAATAGACCCACATAAATATAGTCAACTGATCTTTGACAAAGGAGTAAAGGCAATACAATGGAGCAAAGACAATCTTTTCAACAAACAATACTGAAACAACTGGACAGCCATAGACAGAAAAAAAAAAGAATCTAGACACAGACCTTATGCACTTCACAAAAGTTAATTCAAAATGGATCAAAGACATAAATGTAAAATATAAAACTATTAAGCTGTAGAAAGTAACATAGAAAAAACCTAGATGACCTAGGGTATGGCAATGGCTTTTTAGACACACCAAATCATGATTCCATAAATGAAATCATAAATAAACTGTATTTCATCAAAATTTAAAATTTCCACCTGATGAAAAACAATCTGTTAAGAGAATAAAAAGACTAGCCACAGCTGGAGAGAAAATATTTATAACAGATACATCTGACAAAGGCCTGTTATCCAAAATATACAAAGAGCTCCTAAAACTCAACAATAAGAAATCAGACAACTCAGTTAAAAATGGGCCAAAGATCTTAACAGATGCTTCACCAAAGAAGCCATACAGCTGGTAAATAAGCACATGAAAAGATGCTCCATATCATATGAGATATACAAATTAAAACAGAAATAATATGCCACTACACACCTCTTGGAATAGTCAAAATTCAGGACACTGACAACAACACCAAATTCTAGAGAGGATATGGAGCAACAACTCTAATTCATTGCTGGTGAGAATGCAAAATGATACAGCCACTTGGGAAGACAGTTTGGTAGTTCCTAATAAAACATACTGTACTCTTACCATACTTTCCAGCAATCATATTCCTTAATATTTACCTAAAGGAGCTGAAAACTTATGTTCACACAAAAACCTGTACACATGCTTATAGCAGCTTTATTCATAATTACCAGACCTAGAAGCAACAGTATTGTCCTTCAGATGCTGAATGGATAAACTATAGTATTGTACATCCAGAAAATGGAATATTAATTAATGCAAAAAAGAACTGACTTATCAAGCCACGAAAAGACAAGGAAGAATCTTAAATGCGTGTTACTAAGTGAAGAAGCCAATCTGAAAAGGCTACACACTGTACAATTCCAATTCTATGACTTTCTGGAAAAGGCAAAACTATGGAGACAGTAAAAAGATCAGTGGTTGTCAGAGTTTAGAGGGGAAGACGGATGAACAGGCAAAATACAGAGGATTTTTAGAGCAGCAAAACTACTTGGATGATATTATACTGATGGATATGTCATTATACATTTGTACAAACCCACAGAATATACAACACCAAGAGTGAAGCCTAATGTAAACTATGGACTCTGCATAATAATAATGTGTCAGTGTAGGTTTGTTCAAAAATTATAACAGGGCTTCCCTGGTGGCACAGTTGTTGGGAGTCCACCTGCCGATGCAGGGGACGCATGTTCGTGCCCCGGTCCGGGAGGATCCTGCATGCCGCGGAGCGGCTGGACCCATGGGCCATGTCCACTGGGCCTGCGCGTCCAGACCCTGTGCTCCGCAGCGGGAGAGGCCACAACAGTGAGAGGCCTGCATACCGGGGGAAAAAAAAAAATTATAACAAATGTACCACTCTGGTGAGGGATGTTGGTAATGGGGGAAGCTATGCATGGGTAGGGGCAGGGAGTACATAGGACATATCTATCTGTGCCTCCTTCTCAATTTTGCCTGATAGATTGCCAAACATGCTTGGGGCAATACTTTCTGGGTATATCTTCTTTTTTTGTTTAAAGTTTGAGTGAATACCAAACAGGAAAAAAAAAAAAAAAAAAA
>RJWK010003734.1:0-62698 GCA_004363435.1 Platanista minor | reverse complement strand
AGGTTCACCAGTCACAGGGCAAGAGTGTGTGTTTCAGCACTTGAGAGCTCCACATTTGAATTGTCTTTGCTGCTTCGCAGATCTGAGCCCTCATGTGGTTTATGCAAATTTCTAAGCCTCAGTTTGGTGTTGGGGATGTTAGATACCTAAAAAGATCCTTTAAATGTGACGTATTTCACATACGATGGGCAAGCAGTGTGAGCACAGCCCTGCTGGTCTTGACTTTGTCTCAAGCGTGATCCGCAGGACTCTTGAGTTTCCGGAGAGGTGAAGTGCCCAGGCTCTTTAAAGTAGTCTTCCCACACTATCAGTAGGGGGTGAGGGGGAACGTTGTGGAGGTGTTTACTTCCAATGTGCAACAGACTGCCACTTTTGTAAAACAGGATAAAAATAAATTCCCAGAAAAGTGAAATGGGAAAAACAAAGATATACAAAATACAAGCTCAATTTAGAAAATTAGAGTCAGCAAGCAACACTGTCTAACAGCAGTGACGCTTACTTGTAATTTCTGTGTTCATCTCTCTGCAATAAACCCACAGGAAATGACCACTAGGGGGTTACTATGATTCTCTTTTACAAATCGGGAAAGAGGCACAGAGAGGTTATGTAGCTTGCTTTTGGTCACACAGCAAGTGGTAGGGCCAGGGTTTGTGGTCAGGCCGTTGAAACTCACTGTTGGACACAGAATCCTCGTGCAGGTTGGTGACTGAAGGCATGGGGTATGGGGCCAGGTTTTGAAGCATAACACCTACAATGAGTTTTGCAGGGGTGGAGACTGGAGGCTGAGAGACACTGGTGAGGAATATGAGGTGACATGGACCAGAAGCCCGAGGGTGCACAGGGATTGGGAAGAGGGAATGACAGGAAAGACTGTTGAGCTCAGATTTCCAAAACTTGAAAACTCATTCATTTATACACATAGAAAAAGATGGACTCCTTCCCAGATTGTGTTACAAACCAGCCTAATCCCAGTTCCCAAACCTAACAATTCAAGAAAGAAAATAGAGATTATTCCCCGTTACAACGAAAGATCTCTAAATCTCAACCATAATATTAGAAAATCAAAATCAGTACTAAGCTGAAAGATAATGCCCCATGGCCAATTAAGTCTTAATTTGATAAAACAAGGATAGCTCATTATTTAGAAACTTATTAATGTAATTCATCACATGACATGGATAAAGAAGGAAAACTACTTGATCAGCTCGATAAATGCTAGAGAGGCATTTGATCGAACACAGAGAAAGCTGGGAACAGAAAGATACAGCCTTGATATGATAATGAATATTGACCTTAAACTAAGGTGAAGACATTCCCATAAGGATCAGAATCAAAGATGTTAAATATCACTATTCATATTTGATAGTGCTTTAGCTAATGCAAGAAGACAAGAAATAAAAATGAGATATAAGTAGCAAGAAAGGAAGAGACTAAAAGGAATAAAGTAGAAGAAACCCCGAATCTCCGCTGATGGCTATAAAAATAATGGAGAGAGATATGTATTCCTGGACAAGAATACTGAGAATTACAAGGCTATCAATTCCTCTAAAATAATGAAAATATTTAATTCAATTCCAATGGGATGAATTTTGGGACTAGATAAAAATGATTGTAACCTGCATATAGAAGAATAACATGCCACAAGGCATAATGGGTAGCGACATTCTGCTTCGGCCATGCACCCAGAACACATGGTTCCTCAGCACCCATGAACCCTGGCCCAACCTAGCAATCAGCTCCCACAAGCCACTGGCATAGACACTGTGGGCTCCAGTCTCCTGCCTGTACTGGCATCTCCCTCTCTCTGCGTGCCGTGTACCTGGGCACTGGCTGGGACTCACCTGTGCCTCAGCAGGGGGCTTCCTGCCACCCCAGTGACTGGCCTCCCAACTTCTGCAAACCAGGCAAACTCTCTGTCATCCAAAGAGCTCCCCCTGCACTCTCTCCAGTGAGGTCTGAGCCCAGGCTAAGGAGGGGCCCCCTGATGTGTCCTTCCTTTGCCCTTTTCTCTTGCAGTGCTAAGGTACTCTGTATCTTAGAGTCAATCTTTTATCATAATTACATGATTCTTCATATTAAACTTTCCTTCTTGAAATCATGGTGCAGTTTCTGTCTCCTGATTAGACCCAGACTGATACAAAATTATTTATTTATTCTATTTCTTTTAAGTTTTATTGGAGTATAGTTGATTTACCATGTTGTGTTAGTTTCAGGTGTACTGTGAAGTGAATCAATTTTACATATACATATACCCACTCTTTTTTTAGATTCTTTTCCCTTATAGGCCATTACAGAGTACTGAGTAGAGTTCCCTGTGCTATACAATAGGTCCTTATTACTTACAGACTGTTACAAAGTTAAGTGTGTTTTGCAAAAGAATAACAGGGAAGAACTTAAGGTCACTGATTTGATAGATAGATAGATAGATAGGTAGATAGATAGATGGAAATCGAGATTTTTTTTTTTAATTTTAGTAACTAAGATCGAGGGGAGCTGGCAAGGTTATGAACAGTCATTGGAACAGGGTACAAAGTTAAGCACAAGATCAAGACCAAATAAGGACAAAGATAGCATTTCAAATCAGAGGTAAGGGGTGAATTAGTTAATAACTTGTTTTGGCACAATTAGATAGCCATTTAGAATAACATTAATTCATGGAACTCCCCAATTTATAACTTTCTCTACATACATTTTAGATGGTCTGAATATTTAAATGCAAAAAATGAAACCGAGGAAATACTAGGACACAATATTACATGAATATATCTGTGTTTCCATGGGGAAGAATACTTTTCCAAGCATAAAAAAGGCAATTCTCTCAAAGGATATCAAGAAAAAATTGATATACATGATCACATAAACATTTAAACTTTTACATAAAATTAAAGAATTTTAAGAGCAAACTGAAAACTCAAACGACTCACAAGGAAAAATATTTCTGATCAAGGTTTAAAATTTCAAAAATATAAACACTTCTTATTAATCAACAAAGTATAGCTGATATCACGTTTTGCTATTTTGTAGATAAAGTGAAAAAATCACCCATCCCAGTGAGGATGATCTTTATCCCTTCCTCTGGGAAAAGTAAGTAAATATAATGTTTGTATCAGTCAGGGTCTCAGCAGGAAAAGAATTTCATTGCTTCAGATGGCTCATTGGAGGATATTTTAACAAAGGGAGTTCCTACAAAGGTTCGTAGGGTTAAGAGAAACAGCAGAAGAGAGGGGGCCACAGAGGGGCACAAAACAGTATGGAGTGTTACCACCCCAGACCTTCAGGGGCAAGAGGGGGTGAGAGGCAGAGTCCACTGGGGCCTGGAGCCTTTGAGGTAGGCTTGGTCGGAGGAAGTGCAGGTGGGCGGGGACGCAGCCACTGCCAAACCCGGAGGATGCAGAGATGAGAGGCTGTAGAAAGAAACTCCCCACCCTAATCTCCTCCTGCCCGCTGGTTTCTGGCCGGTGCCCCATTGACTGAACCCAACTCAAAAGCAGTCAGACAGGAGGCCTGGGTGGGTGATGCCACCTAGCAGATCAAGTAATATCTGCCCCCCCCCCTGAAATTCGTATCCACACACAATCTCAGAATGTGATCTTATTCGGAAATAGAGTCTTTGCAGATCTACTCAGTGGAGGATCTTGAGATGAAATCATCCTAGATTTGGGGTTGGTGGTGGAGCAAAATCCAATGACTGGTATCCTTATCACAGGAAGAGAGAACAGAGAGACACACAGAAAGAAAAGCCATCGGAAGAGAGAGGCAGAGATTGGAGGGATACAGTCATGAGCCAAGGAACACAGGATGCTGGTGGCTACCAGCATCTGGAAAAGGCAAGGAAGGGACCTCCCCTAGAGCCTCCAGAGGGACCCTGGCCCTGCCGACACCTTGATTTCAGACTTCTGGACTCCTGAACTGTGAGAAGATACATTCTGAAAGAGAATTGAAATTTTATGTTCAGTTAAAAACTTGTACCAAATAACCCAAAAGTGGAAACAACCCAAATGTTCATCAATGGACAAATGAATAAACAAAATGTGGTATATCTATAAAATGGAATATTACTCAGTCATAAAAAGGAAGGGAAATCGACCAGAGGGCAGACAGCAGAAGCAAGAAGAACTACAATCCTGCAGCCTGTGGAACAAAAACCACATTCACAGAAAGACAGACAAGATGAAGAGGCAGAGGACTATGTACCAGATGAAGGAACAAGATAAAACCCCAGAAAAACAACTAAATGAAGTGGAGATAGACAACCTTCCAGAAAAAAACAACTAAATGAAGTGGAGCTAGACAACCTTCCAGAAAATGAATTCAGCATAATGATAGTGAAGATGATCCAGGACCTTGGAAAAAGAATGGAGGCAAAGATCGAGAAGATGCAAGAAAAGTTTAACAAAGACCTAGAAGAATTAAAGAACAGACAAACAGAGATGAACAATACAGTAACTGAAATGAAAACTACACTAGAAGGAATCAATAGCAGAATAACTGAGGCAGAAGAATGGATAAGTGACCTGGAAGACAGAATGGTGGAATTCACTGCTGAAGAACAGAATAAAGAAAAAAGAATGAAAGGAAATGAAGACAACCTAAGAGACCTCTGGGACAACATTAAACACACCAACATTCACTTTATAGGGGTCCCAGAAGGAGAAGAGAAAGAGAAAGGACCCAAGAAAATATTTGAAGAGATTATAGTCGAAAACTTCCCTAACATGGGAAAGGAAATAGCCACCCAAGTCCAGGAAGCACAGAGAGTCCCAGGCAGGGTAAACCCAAGGAGAAAGACGCCAAGACACATAGTAATCAAATTGGCAAAAATTAAAGACAAAGAAAAATTATTAAAAGCAACAGGGAAAAACGAAAATAACATACAAGGGAACTCCCATAAGGTTAACAGCTGATTTCTCAGAAGAAACTCTACAAGCCAGGAGGGAGTGGCATGATATATTTAAAGTGATGAAAGGGAAGAACCTACCACCAAGATTACTCTACCCACCAAGGATCTCATTCAGGTTCGACGGAGAAATCAAAAGCTTTACAGATAAGCAAAAACTAAGAGAATTCAGCACCACCAAACCAGCTCTACAACAAATGCTAAAGGAACTTATCTAAGTGGAAAACACAAGAGAAGAAAAGGACCTACAAAAACAAACCCAAAACAATTAAGAAAATGGTTATAGGAACATACATATCAATAATTAGCTTAAATGCGAATGGATTAAATGCTCCAACCGAAAGACACAGGCTTGCTGAATGGATAAATAAAACAAGACCCATACATATGCTGTCTACAGGAGACTCACTTCAGACCTAGGGACACATACAGACTGAAATTGAGGAGATAGAAAAAGCTTTTCCACGCAAATGGAAATCAAAAGAAAGCTGGAGTAACAATGCTCATATCAGATAAAATAGACTTTAAAATAAAGAACGTTGCAAGGGACAAGGAAGGACACTACATAATGATCAAAGGATCAATGAAAGAAGAAGATATAACAATTATAAACATATATGCACCCAACAGAGAAGCACCTCAATACATAAGGCAACTGCTAACAGCTATAAAAGAGGAAATCGACAGTAACACAATAATAATTGGGGACTTTAACACCTCAGTTACACCAATGGACAGATCATCCAAACAGAAAATGAACAAGCTTTGAATGACACACAGACCACATAGATTTAATTGATATTTATAGGACATTGCATCCGAAAACAGCAGAGTACATTTTCTTCTCAAGTGCACACGGAACATTCTCCAGGATAGATCACATCGTGGGTCCCAAATCAAGCCTTGGCAAATTTAAGAAAATTGAAAGCATATCAAGCATCTTTTCCGACCACAACACTATGAGATTAGAAATCAATTACAGGGAAAAAAATCATAAAAAACACATACACATGGAGGCTAAACAATACGTTACTAAATAACCAAGAGATCACTGAAGAAATCAAAGAGGAAGTCATAAAATACCTAGAGACAAACGACAACAGAAACAGGATGATCCAAAACCTATGCAATACAGCAAAAGCAGTTCTAAGAGGGAAGTTTATAGCAATACGAGCCTACCTCAAAAAACAAGAAAACTCTGAATCTAACCTTACACCTAAAGGAGCTAGAGAAAGAATAAAGAAAACCCAAAGTTAGTAGAAGGAAAGAAATCATTAAGATCAGAGCAGAAATAAATGAAATAGAAACAAAGAAAACAACAGCAAAGATCAATAAAAATAAAGGCTGGTTCTCTGAGAAGATAAACAAAATTGATAAACCTTCAGCCAGACTCATCAAGAAAAAGAGGGAGAGAGGACTCAAATCAATAACATTAGAAATGAGAAAGAAGTTACAATGGACACCACAGAAATACAAAGCATCCTAAGAGACTACTACAAGCAACTCTATGCCAATAAAATGGACAACCTGGAAGAAATGGACAAATTCTTAGAAAGGTACAAACTTCCAAGACTGAACCAGGAAGAAATAGAAGATATGAACAGACAAATCACAAGTAATGAAATTGAAACTGGTTAAAAATCTTCCAACAAACAAAATTCCAGGACCAGATGGCTTTATAGGCGAATTCTATCAAACATTTACAGAAGAGCTAACACCTATGCTTCTCAAACTCTTCCAAAAAATTTCAGAGGAAGGAACACTCCCAAACTCATTCTATGAGGCCACCGTCACCCTGATACCAAAACCAGACAAAGATACTACAAAAAAAGAAAATTACAGACCACTATCACTGATGAATATAGATGCAAAAATCCTCAACAAAATACTAGCAAACAGAATCCAACAGCACATTAAAAGGATCATGCACCATGATCAAGTGGGATTTATCCCAGAGATGCAAGGATTCTTCAATATATGCAAATCAATCAATGTGATAAACCTTGTTAACAAACTGAAGAATAAAAACCATATGATCATCTCAATAGATGCAGAAAAAGCTTCTGACAAAATTCAACACACATTTATAATAAAAACTCTCCAGAAAGTGCACATAGAGGGAACCTACCTCAACATAATGGCATCATCAGAAAAATCTATAAACAAAGGGAACCCTCTTGCACTGTTGGTGGCAATGTAAATTGATACAGCCACTATGGAGAACAGTATGGAGGTTCCTTAAAAAACTAAAAGTAGAACTACCATATGACCCAGCAATCCCACTACTGGGCATATACCCTGAGAAAACCATAATTCAAAAAGACACATGCACCCCTATGTTCATCGCAGCACTATTTACAACAGCCAGGTCATGGAAACAACCTAAATGCCCATCAACAGGCAAATGGAGAAAGAAGATGTGGCACATATGTACAATGGAATATTACTCAGCCATAAGAAGGAACGAAATTGGGTCATTTGTAGAGATGTGGATGGACCTAGAGACTGTCATACAGAGTGAAGTAACTCAGAAAGAGAAAAACAAATATCGTATATTAACGCATATATGTGGAATCTAGAAGAATGGTACAGGTGAACCGGTTTGCAAAGCAGAAATAGAGACACAGATGTAGAGAACAAATGTATGGACACCAAGGCAGGAAACCGGGGGTGGGGGGGAAGATGAATTGGGAGATTGGGATTGACATGTATGCATTAATATATATAAAATAGATAACTAGTAAGAACCTGCTGTATAAAAAATAAAATGAAATTCAAAAAAATAATTAAATCAAAAAAGAATATTCTTTAAAGTATTGTCTTTTTAAGTTTTGAAAGTTAAGACATGAAATGAAAGCAATAAACTACACAAAACTAAAAAAAAAAAAAAGGAAGGGAATACTGATACCTGTTACAATATGGATGAACCTTGAAAATATTCCACTAAGTGAAAGAAGCCAGGAGTAAAAGACCACATAGTATATGATTCCACTTATATGAAATGTCTTGAATAGGCAAAACCATGAAGACGGAAAGTAGGTTAATGGATACCTAGGCCTGGGGAGACTTAGAAGGGCATGTGGCTGCTAATGGTTATATGAATTCTCTCGGTGCTGATGAAAATGTTCTAAAATTAGATAGTGGTGATGGTTGCACAACTCTGTGAATATACTAAACCCCACTGAATCGTAAATTTAAAAAAGCTGAATTTTATTGCCTGTGAGTGATAGCTCAATAAATTTATTTTTAAGATTCTAGATCCTTGAGACTAGTTTATTTTCTTCAGATATTGCCAAGATCTTTGTAAAAAAAAAAATCTATATTTTAATAAAATCATTTGGCCGTCTTGGAATTTCCCTTGAGAATCAACCCATATTACTGTCACTTTACCACACAATTTATATCCTTCTAAGTTGGGTCAGTTGTGTTTATTTTCCAGTGGGGTGTCCTCAGCGGGGGGGGGGGGTGGTCTCCTTTTTTTGCACAATGCTCAAATTTCTTTAAAAACTGTAACAAATTCTTTTTAAATGAATAATGCTGTCACCCTCATCTTCGTTTTCTCTGCTCTTTTAAACATGTCCTAGTATCTCAACTTTAAAAAAAATTACCTCTCAGCAATGAAATAAAGTAGTTTTGTTTGTAAACATCAAAGGCTCTTTTTAAACAATTTTATGCTTCTCACATACTATAAATCTTTTTTAATACCTCTGGTTGAGAATTAATCAATCAGTGTAAAATGATCTATAACCGCATCCTGTGAAAAGGATGTGATCTCTGAGGCTCTGGAGAAAGGATAGAATATTTGTCACCATAGACAGCTATTTATCAAAGGAATATAAATTAAAAATAAAAACTCTGCATGCTCCATAGATGCATGACTCATTTACAAGTGGAAAGAAATCTCCATGATAAGATATTTTTTCTTCAAGGTTGGACTGTCTAAAGCTGCATTTCACAATGGAATTTCATTTACAAGGCTATTTCAATGTGGAAATGTCTGTAGGTGGTTTTAGGCTAAAAAATGTCATCTGTTTTTAAAACCTTGACAGTGGATTTTATTTGGCAGCCAAATTTACTCGTTGCGTGAATAACTGGGAATGTCTCATTTGGGAGCCTGACTTTGATACTCTTGGCTCTCTATGGGATCCTCCTGTTGGGGTTTATTTTGTAGTTCATCTAAGTTGTGCTATCCCTGTGTTGCTAATGGTCCACAACATAGGTGGGGTGAACATATCATTTACAGGCCAAGTGGGGACCTTTGGACAATGAAGAGGGCACCGTTCACAATGACACCAGGACCATTCTGGGCAAACTGGGATGAACAGCCACACTAGTCCTAGGGAACACTCCCATCAGAAGAACCATCTCCGTGTAAGAGCCTCTGATATGTGCCGCACATGATGCTAACCCTCAGCGTCTGTCATGTTTCATTTACTTCCAGAGACAACCTTAGGAAGTGGGCACTGTTCATCTCCACCTAAGATGAGGAAGCTTATGAAACAGGTGTGCGGCTTCCCTCCCCACTGGCCACGTCCTCCCTTATCCACCCTCCACTCTGATCCACGCCGCCCCCCCTACACCCACAGGGCCTCTCTCCCATTCTCCTTTGTAAGCACATCCTGCTTGTCAAGGTCACTCACTGTCGCAGTTCTTCAAGGCTGGTCCTTGGCCACCTCACTACACTCTTTCCCATCTCATCCACCCACCTGGCTTCACTCAACACCCACATGTAGGTAAAGTAAGTAAATAGATGTGAATTCACATCTCTCCTCCAGACCCCTCCTCTGATTGTCTGGTCACTGAATATCTGTCTGCTTCCTTGCTGTCTCTTTTTGGATGACTCACAGGTATCTCAACTTCAGCATGTTCAGAACTGAAGTCACAGTCTTACCCGCCCAACCTGGGCCTCGTCCAGTGGTGCCACTGCAGAAAAAGGCCCTGCCCCCTCCACCCCATGCATGGGGAGGAGCAGCTTTTCACTCTCACCTCATAGCCAAGTCCCAGCTATATAACCTCCTAAAACAGCTTTCAAATCCAACCACGCGGTTGCCAGAGGGCAGAGCAAATGCAAAAAACTCCAGGCAGAAGTGGGTTTGGAGCCCCCCAGGAGGCACTGGGGATGAGTGGATGGGACGGGGAGTGTGGGTGCTGCCCTCAGAAGGGGAAGACAGAGCCGGCAGGGTCTTGCGGCTGAGTGGGGACTTTGGCTCCGATGCTGAGTGAAAGCAAGAACACAGAGAGCCACTGTATTGAGAAGAGAGTGAGTCAGGGTCGGGGGGAGGGGCAGGGAGGCAGGGAGGCCAGTCAGGAGGGGAGGCCATTGTTATTGTCCAGGTGGGGATTGCAGGTGGCTTGGACCAGTATCCAGTGAGTTCACAAAACCTCTCATGCTAACTCCATGCCGTAGTCAGCCGTCCTCCCAGAAGTCTTCTTTTTTTTAATTAACTTTTTTTGGAGTATCCATTCACAGCAGTGATATTCCTGATGTAGCATTTAACACACACCAGTTATGCAACTCTTGGACAGTATTTCCTTTTTTTAATTTCTTTTCTTCTTTTTTTAAGATTTTTTTTTTTTTTTTTTTGATGTGGACCATTTTTAAAGTCTCTATTGAATTTGCTTCTGTTTTCTGGTTTGGTTTTTTGGCCGTGAGGGATCTTAGCTCCCCGATCAGGGATCGAACCTGCAACCCCTGCACTGGAAGGCAAAGTCTTAACCACTGGACCACCAGGGAAGTCCCTATTATTTTTTATTGAAGTATAGTTGATTTATAATGTTGTGTTAATTAGTGCTGTATGGCAAAGTGATTCAGTGATACATATATATACATTCTTTTTTTTTACATTCTTTTCCATTATGGTTTATCATAGCATGTCGAATAGGATACAGACCTTCCTCCCCAAAATAAGAAAAATATCAAATAAACAACCTAACCTACCACTTAAAAGAATGAGAAAGAGAACAAACAAAACCTGAAGTCCGCAGAAGGCAGGAAATAATAAAAATCAGAGAGCAAGTTAGATGGTATTTCTTGAATGTTTTCTCTGTGCCAGATGCTCTGGAAGTCACCGGACTGAACGGTGTCTCAGGCCGTGCTGGCACTGAGGCAGGCGCTGGCTCAGTCTAGCCGCTGATTCTCTTGGGAGCAATGACCTGGGAATTGTCCCCTCTGCTCTGTCTTCCCCCTTCACCTAGACACGCAGTTTACAGCAGACAGGGACACACAGGACTTGCTCTAAGTGACCCAGGAAAAAGGGGCCAAAGTCTCAGTCTGTTGATGTCCCCTGCCTTTTATGATAGGAAGATCAGCGAATGAAAGGGGCGTGGGGTGGAAGCCCCCGTGAAGGGACTTCCACGGGGGCCTCTCCTAATAAACGACGGAAGAAGTAGGCACCGGGCTTCCCTGGTGGCGCAGTGGTTGAGAGTCCGCCTGCCGATGCAGGGGACGCGGGTTCGTGCCCCGGTCCGGGAAGATCCCACATGCCGCGGAGCGGCTGGGCCCGTGAGCCGTGGCCGCTGAGCCTGCGCGTCCGGAGCCTGTGCTCTGCAGCGGGAGAGGCCACGACAGCGAGAGGCCCGCGTACAGCAAAAAAAAAAAAAAAAAAAAAAAAAAGTAGGCACCATCTGTGCTTTGACAGAGACTATTGTCTAACTGGGGTGTATAGACATCCATGAAATAATCACACACACATATATAAACACACACATGCGTGCATACAAGCACACACATACCGGCATTGGCACACACATACACACATGCGTATACATACATGCAGGCACACATGCATGCATACACATACACACACGGACACACAGACATGCACAAGTACACACACACACACACACACACACACACACACACTTACATGTAACCGGGCCCTGTGACAGGCAATATAAAGGGAAACTTTCCAGAGGAATGAGAATCAACGTGACAGAAGCCCAGCCAAGCCTGAGGAACCGGGCAGGACTTCACTGGGAAATGTCGCCTGGGCTGTGAGACACACCATCTATGGCTGCCCCTTGTGACTCACCGTGACTCAGGAAGTGAATTTTGTGGGTTGCAACGCGCACTTTTTATCAAGATAAATAAAACAGAATGAAAAATATCATAATATCAGAGGGCATGTCAGAGTGATAGATGTATAGGTCAAATGCTATACAATTATGACATCAAGTGCTTTTCTGACCAAAATCTGTGGTCAGAAATGTTTGAAAAACGCTGATTTCGAGGGTGAATAAGCATGGCCCCAGGGGGAGGGGGAGAAGCAGCGCAGGTCCCCCAGCCGAGGGCACCGCACGTGTGGGAGAGGACGGGCCACAGTCCGCGGAGGAGCTAGAGGGAGGCAGGTGGGCAGGGCCCAGAGCAGCGGGGCCAGGATACAGTGGGAGTGCTGGGCAGGGTGTAACTGCTCATCGCCCGCGGGTGTGGAGTGGTGATGCTGGGAGCAACAGACAGAGCCACGCAGGGTGTGTGATTCAGGGAAGACGACATGGATGGTGGAAGACCTGGGCAGCAACGCAAAGCAGGGGGACAGGAGGGAGAGCCTGGATGGACAGTCAGGGTCTCAGCGGAGGGACCTCAGAGCTGGTCACTGAGCACACGGGGGCAGAAGTGAACAAGAGATGAGTGACAAGGTCATAGGATGGAGATGCAGGTGGCCCTGGCCCTGTCCTCAAAACCAAATTCCACAGAATCCATGTAACCAGCTGAAATGTTTTCTCATGCGTTTGGTAATTTCATTGATTGGTTTACCCATGGTTAGATTGTTTACCCTACACAAATACCCCCCCCCACGCCCAATTTTGGGGGTGTGAATGCTAATTAAAAGTGAATTGGACCCACAGACATAGAAAACAGACTTATGAGGACCTCCTGTAGAGCACAGGGAACTCCACTCAATACTCTGTAATGACCTATATGGGAACGGAATCTAAAAAAGAGTGGATATATGTGTATGTATAACTGCTTCACTTTGCTGGACAGGAGAAACTAATACAACATTGTATGTCAACTATACTCCAATAAAAAAAATAATTTTATATAGAAAAAGAAAACAAACTTTTGGTTACCAAAGGGAAAAGGGCGGGAATAATAAATTAGGAGTTTGGGATCAACAGACACACACTGCTATCTATACAATAGATAAACAACAAGGACTTACTGTAGATCACAGGGAACTCTACTCAGTATTTTGTAATCACCTATAAGGGAAAAGAATCTGAAAAAGAATACATGTATAACTGATTCACTTTGCTGTACACCTGAAACTAACACAACATTGTAAATCAACTAGACCTCAGTTTAAAAAGATAATAAAGTACCTCTACAAAGAGAAAAACAAATTAATCTAACAGTTAGATTTTTAAAGACCCACTCTTGGTTTTTCCTTTCCAAGCATATCTCAAATTCAGTCATGAAATATTCACACAACTGCCCTCAGTGGTGGTAAAATAACAATTTCAATGATTACAGCAACCTTTATTAAGGACTTGGTCTGTATTTCATTGATTCTAAGACACATTTGTCATCCATGAAATCTACACTGGCTCTGTTCTCAAGGGTGTCTTGGAATTGAGGGGAGGGGAGAGGGGGCAGATGGCAGTTGTGACATAGTTGTCATTATTCCTGCCTGGGCTCAAACTTGGTCACAGCTGTTCATCATTTTACTACTGCACTGACTAACGCACGTTGTCAGCACTCTCCCTGTGTTGAGTTTAGGGGTGGTAGAAATGTTATCAACAAAACTACACTATGATTTGGTTTTGGAAAGTGAGACTAGATATGATATCACAAATATTTGTCTTAGAGGAAGGACTCCAGTTCCACATTTTTCTTCCCAAGCAACAGCCAAGTGCTTTCAGGGATCCAAGTAAAGAAGACACCCACACAGAGAGGAAGTGGAGATCAGAGCAAAAGGATTGGCTACCACATGCCAAGCAGTGCAGCTCATGGCAAAAGGGATTGCAAATCTGTCTGAAGAGATGACAGGAGTTTCACAGCCAAGAGGAGATGATACAACCATTTCATGTGTCACAGGAGATTACCATTAAGACTTTGTGCCTTACTTTATCTGGCAGGACTTTTCTTTCTTAGTTGCTGACAAACCAGTTTCAAACTTTACCAAGTTAAAATATCAACAATCATCTATTTGGTCAGATAGCAAGAAGTCAAGAGAGAGGAAAGCCAAGCTGATGCTTCAACTCCATGATTTTACTTGTTCCTGAGCCTTTGTTCATCTTCCGGGTCCTTCATCCTTAGAGAGTGACTTTCATCTCCATGGTTACCTCATGGTTGCAAGATGGCTGCCACTGGTCTGGACTTGCATCTGTACCAGACAGGAGGGAGAAAGAAGGTCCCAGATGAGAGGTAAATTAGAAACTGAGCACTTATGGCAGTATCAGTCTCTATGACTTTTTGACATTAAAAAAAATAATAATAACCCACACCTAGTGTTTAGCATCTTCAGGAGGGCCATAAAATGTAGGTGACTAGTATAATAATTGCTTAATGACAGGTTCTAAGAAACTCTTTAGAGTATCAGACAATAGCGGGACTCAGTTAATTTACTTGGGGAATAAGGAAGGAAATATGACTCTTTGCATTTCTAGCTGGCAAATGTGAGCCATCATATAAGGAAAATAGAGAAGTAACCCCTGGTCACGCCACACGAGCCGTTCCTTGAAGGTACCAGGTGTACTCCCCTCTCTGGGTCTTGCACTGTCTGAAATATTTTATCCCCAGGCATCAACATGGCCCATTCTCTCACTTAATCTAGATCTCTGCTCACGCTGGTTACGGAGCCATCCTCAATCAGCTGCAAACACTCCCACACTCTGCCCAGTGATGCCAGGGCTGGGACTCTGTCGAGCCTGTTTCTCCTTTGCCGGCTGGTTCAGCCAGTGAAAGGGAGGGGGTCGGCACTAGAGAGAGGCGGCCAGGAGGGAGACGAGCCTGTTCCTCCCTGCTGTCATGGTCAGACTCCCCCAGCCGTGGCACTTCATCCAGCTGGGGACCCTTCATCACAACAGAAGCAGTTGGTTTACCCCCAATTCTTCTGTACCCCCAGAGGCAGCCCCACAAGTTCCATCAGCAGAGTCCCTCCTGCAGGCTCCTGAGATACCTGCGCCAACTGGGCAGTGCCCCCTCTTCTGAGTTTCTGGACGCTGATAACCCCAACCCTGCCCTCTTGGTCCCCAGTCCTAGCATGGCAGTGGCTTCTGCAGTTGCTACTGCTGGGTTACTCCATGTGTCTTTGACTTTTGTCAGCCCCCAACACCTGCTATGTTACCCACTTCCTGTATCGAATCCCACCTGTGGAAGTGCCTGCTGAAGTTTCTGTGGCTTGACTGGACCTACACTGATACATCACTCAAGTGATGCCTCCATAGAGTGGCCTCCCTGACGGTCCAGTTAAAATAATGTCCTTCTGTCCTCTTTCCCCTCACAGCTTAAATTTTTTCATAACACGTATCTCGACTTTCCACTTGGGTTGGCCAAAATGTTCATCCGGTTTTGTCCGTAATATGGCTCTAATAGCACTCAGTTGTCTTTAACTTCATTTGAAGCAATTTTTTAAAAGTTATTTATTATTTTTGGCTGCGTTGGGTCTTGGTTGCTGCACGCAGCCTTTCCCTAGTTGCGGCCAAGTGGGGACTACTCTTTGTTGCGGAGCACGGGCTCTAGGCGCTCGGCTTCAGTAGTTGTGGCTTGCGGGCTGTAAAGCGCAGGCTCAGTAGTTGTGGTGCATGGGCGGCATGTGGGATCTTCCCAGACCAGGGATCGAACCCATGTCCCCTGCACTGGCAGGCAGATTCTTAACCACTGCACCACCAGGGAAGTCCAATTCGAAACAATCTTGTTAGGTTGTATGTGACAGCTGTCATGTCAGCGTGCATTTAATAAAAGACTTATCAAAATTGGTGAATTTTTGTGTAGCCATTTTAATATTGAAGATGGAAGGAAAAAAGCAACATTTCTGGCATATTCTGCTTTATTATTTCAAGAAAGGTAAAAACACAACCGAATTGCACAAAAAAGATTTGTGCAGTGTATGGAGAAGGTACTGTGACTGATCGAATGTGTCAAAAGTGGTTTGCGCAGTTTCACGCTGGAGATTTCTCACTGGATGATGCTCCATTGTCGGGTAGACCAGTTGAAGTTGATAGCAATCAAACTGAGACATTAATTGAGAACAATCAACATCATACCACGCGGGAGATAGCTGACTTACTCAAAATATCCAAATCAAGCATTGAAAATCATTTGCATCAGCTTGGTTATGTTCATCACTTTGATGTTTGGGTTCCACATAATTTAAGCGAAAAAAACCTTCTTGACCTTATTTCTGCGTGTGATTATCTACTTAAATGTAATGAAAACATTCCATTTTAAAACAAATGGTGACAGGCAATGAAAAGTGGATACTGTACAATAATGTGGAACGGAAGAGATCGTGGGGCAAGCGAAATGAACCAACACCCACCGCACCAAAGGCCGGTCTTCATCCAAAGAAGGTCATGTTGTGTATATGGTGGGATTGGAAGGGAGTCCTCTATTATGAGCTCCTTCCAGAAAACCAAACGATTAATTCCAACAAGTACTGCTTCCAATTAGACCAACTGAAAGCAGCACTCGATGGAAAGCGTCCGGAATTAATCAACAGAAAACGCATAATCTTCCATCAGGATAACACAAGACCGCATGTTTCTTTGATGACCAGGTAAAAACAGTTACAGCTTGGCTGGGAAGTTCTGATTCATCTGCTGTATTCACCAGACATTGCACCTTCAGATTTCCATTTGTTTAGGTCTTTATAAAATTCTCTTAATGGAAAAATTTTCAATTTACTGGAAGACTGTAAAAGGCACCCGGAACAGTTCTTTGCTCAAAAAGATAAAAAGTCTTGGGAAGATGGAATTATGAAGTTGCCTGAAAAATGTCAGAAGGCAGTGGAACAAAAGGGTGGATATGTTTTTCAATAAAGTTCTTGGTGAAAATGAAAAATGTGTCTTTTATTTTTACTTAAAAACCAAAGGCACTTTTTGAACAACCCAATTACATACGTGCAAGCTTCCTGAGTAGGAACCTGCTTTGATTTGTTCGCTGCCACATCCCTAGCCCTTAGGGCAATACTTGGCACAATAAATGTATCTTGAATGGACAAATGGTTTCCACCTATGAGAAAGATGCTACCTGCTCAGGTGATCAGGAAGGGAAGAAATCCTCCAACAGCTACACTGCTCTGGAGACACTCCCTGGACAAGAGCTAGTCTGCAGGTTGGGTTGACTCTCGTCCACGGCCACCAACTGTCCTGCCCAAGGTATCAATAGACCAAGGTATAGAACTCCTTCAATGTCTTGCATGGCCCCCATGGTTAGGCTTCTGATTCATTATCAGAAAACATATGTAAAAAAGTTCTTAGCTCAAGCTGCCGTAACAAAATACGAGAGGCCTGGGGTTGTAAACAATAGTTCTGGAAGGTGGAAGTCCAAGACCAAGGTGCCAGCATGGTCAGTTTCCGGTGAGAACTCTCTTCCTAGCTTGCAGATGGTCAGCTTCTTGCTGGTTCTTCACATGGTGGAGAGAGAGAGTGAGCAAGTTCTCTGATGTTTCTTCTTCTTCTAAGGGCATTAATCCCATCATGAAGGCCCCACCCTCATGACCTAATCTAACCCTAATTACTTCCCAAAGACCCCAACTCTAAATACCATCACGTTGGGAAGTAGGGCTTCAACATATGAATTTGGGGGGACATATTTCAATCTACAGCAGATTCTTTCTCTCTCCCTCTTTCTTTTTAGGGATTTCTGTTGAATGGCACATTCAGTATTCCTTCCTATTTTTTCTTTAGTTGTTGGATTGATTCTATTGGATGTTTGAACCTCTTTAAAAAAGAATGCATCTCAGATCAAATGACATTTCCCTGCAGATTCAATAGTTGTGAAGCCAGTGTGGAATCTGACAGCAATAGCTCAAATGAGGCAATACACCAGCTGTTCTTACCCACATTCCTGATTATTCTGCCAAATAGATTTATTTTGAAGTCCCTAAAAGCATCAATACATCACAAGGACATACATTCTCTATTTCTCATGTATCGTCTCTTCAGAAAACCAAATGCTTATTAATTGTTCACTTTGCTTTTCTTGATTAAAAAAAAAAAAGGATTTTTCTTTTTAGTCCTACAGGCAGAACATAAAAGCTATGTGTTCAGCATCGAAGTGGATTCTCCAGCATCCTGTTTGAGCAGAGCCTCATTTTGAAATGATGGGCTTCTAATCATTTCAACTGTTCAGCTCAACAGTTGTCTACCAGGCAGTGAGGAAACAAACAGGACAGGGATATAACCACTGCCCTCTGGGCACTTACAGTCAATACCATCAAGTTCTTCACTCTAAGCACCAGAAGCCATGTGGGATAAGTTAAGCAGAAAAGGGATTTACTGAAAGGATATTAGCAAATCCACAGAGACAGAAAGGAGAATGGTGGTTGCCAGGGGCTGGAGGAATGGAGAAAGGAGAGTCATTGCTTAATAGGCGTAGAGTTTTGCAAGATGAAAAGAGTTCTGGAGATGGATGGTGGTGATAGTTGCATGACAATGTGAATGTACTTAATGCCACTGAGTGGTTTAGGTGGTATGTTATTTGTATCTTACCCCAGTTTTTAAAAAAAGGATATTGACAGCCACTAGAATTTCTAGGACAGCCAAAGCATGAGGCTTAGAGGTCCATGGGCAGGGGCACAGTGCAGGTTCCATTGCGGAGCTGAAGCCATCACTAGGCATGGAGGCTGCAGTGTGTCCTGATGATATCATCACCAGTACTGCCTCTGGAGGCTGGATCCTACTGCTGCCCCGTCCCTATCTGTCAGTGTGGATTGCATGCAATCTCTCCTTCTCTGCAACACTAGCAGCAGATCCTAAGTCTCTGGTGGATGTCCCTGATTGTCAGAGCCTGGGTCAGAAGAGTCTGGGGACACGTGTATCTGCCATTGTTGGCATCCATAGTGGGAGGTGGGCCCTTGCTGGGGTATTCCTCAGACCTCAGCCAGGGGTTCTGATGATACAGGGTAACTATGCGATGATCCATGCTATTCACCCCACGCTTTCACGTTCCTTCTTCTGCATGTGGTAGGAGGTATTTCTTCACTCCTTAGAGATCGAGAGCAGCCATGTGACAGGCTTTCATCAATGAAGTGTGGAAGAGACACATGAAACTTCCCGCAGAGAGTGTTCAGATCAGGCTTGGTCCCCTGTGTTTTTCCTCTTCCTCTCTGCTTTAGAGACCCCTCTCCAACGCAGATGAGGGCTGCTCTACCAGGTTCTGGTATGGCTGCAGCCCACTCCCAATGGACCTGCAACAAGAATAAGACACAAACTCTTGTTCTTTTATGGCACTGAGAATCAGGGCTTATTTGTTACTGCAGCATAACCTAGACCATCCTGACTGATACAGGAGCCCAAAGGAATCACAAATGAATAGTGTAAGCTTCCAGTGGTACAGAAAACTGCTAAAAATAAACTTTTCCTGGTAAAGAAATGTTAGTTGAGCAATGAGTCATTTCTACTTATTCCAAATGATTCATTTGGTGTCCAATATGAGTGTTAGCAGGAGCAGTAATAATAGCATTTTAATGACCCTCCTCCCCAATTTACAATGCAGAAGATTTTGAAATTGTCAAACTGTTTTCTGTAAGACCTTGCTCCAAGTTCATGGAACGCAACTTGTCTGTCTGAACTGGGTGACAGCGTTGTCGGCTAGTCTGCTGGCAGTGACCTGGCTCTTACAGGTCAGGCCTTGTTTGCTCTTAGGAGAATCCTTTTAAAAGCAGATTATTGGTTTTAGGATTCATCATTAGGGTCCTGGGAAGGTTTACAGAATTTCCTCATTTACCCTCGAATGTGGCATGCTTCCTATGCCCCCAGAGTCCTTATCTCAAGAGAGGAGGACAAAAAGAAACAATGAGAGGACGGCAGGAGGGGTCCTTGACTGCCCGCTGGCTGTGGGCTGGCAGTGGGAGCTTGGAGGTGAAAGGGCAGCCTGCACCTGGACAGGAAATCTCTGTCTCACTTCCCATGGTCCTGCTTCCAGGGCTGAATAAACTGGATGAAGGCACATTCCCACGAAGCCAGGCATACCGCTGTAGTCAGTTCTCCAAAAGTGGCTGAGGTGCAGACGTCAAAGCCACGGAGAAAACGCTGGGTGATTATTATAACAACGATCTAGATACATGTACTGGTCCAATTTCACAGATGAGAAAACAGGCATAGAAATACTGTATAGATAACTCAAGAACATGTGGGTTCACATTAGAGCAGAATTTGGACCCAGGCTCTCTCTTTTAGGAATTTGCAGAATATAGTTTGTGTGTGTGCATGTGTGTGTGTGTGTGTGTGTGTGTGTGTGTGTGTTACAAAATACTTTTAGTTACCCAGACATGGCTGTCACCCAGGCATGTCTGTAACTCATCTACAACAACACTGCCATGAATGTACTTTTGAATTCAAAGGACAAATTGATTGATGTTCGTACACATTGAGGTGAGAGATTCTAAAGTCTAGTATGTTATTTTGTCATCAAATTTTTCTTTCCACTATATTCACATTACAGGACATTTACATTCATATCATATATGTCTGGGTGAATGTAACAGCTTGACAAAAACAGCACAGAACAATGTAATGTGATGCTCATTAAAATAAAGACCTGAAGACGCAGGGTTTTTTGTTGTTGTTGTGCTTTTGTTATTGATTTTTTTTTAAATTGACGTATAGTTGATTTACAATGTTGTGTATATATATATATATTTTTTTTTTCATATTCTTTTCCATTGTGGTTTATCACAGGATATTGAATATAGTTTCCTGTGCTATACGGTAGGACCTTGTTGTTTATCCATCCTAAACGTAATAGTTTGCATCTGCTAACCCCAAACTCCCAGTCCATCCCTCCCCCAACCCCCTCTGCCTTGGCAACCACAAGTCTGTTCTCTAGGTCTGTGAGTCTGTTTCTCTTTCATAGATGGGTTCATTTGTGTCATATTTTAGATTCTACGTATAAGTGATATCATATGATATTTGTCTTTCTCTGTCTGACTTAGTATGACAATCTCTAGTTGCATCTATGTTGCTACAAATAGGATTATTTCATTCTTTTTTATGGCTGAGTAGTATTCCATTGTATATATGTACCACATCTTCTTTATCCATTCCTCTGTCGATGGACATTTAGGTTGCTTCCATGTCTTGGCTGCTGTGAATAGTGCTGCTATGAACATAGGGGTGCATGTATCTTCTTGAATTATAGTTTTGTCCAGATATATGCCCAGGAGTGGGATTGCTGGGTCATATGGTAATTCTATGTTTTCTTTGTTTTCTTGGTTTGTTTTTTTTTTTTTTACAGATAACAATATATGTAAAGTGCCGGGCAGTGTGGTATAGTGGTTAAGACCATGTAGACTGGAACTGGCCACCTGGGTTCATATCCCAGCCTTACCACTCGTCAGCCATGTGTCCTCAGGCAAATCACTTACTCTCTTAGTGCCTCAATTTCTTTATCCACTGAGTGGTAATGGTATCTATTGCATAGGGCTGTTTCAAGAGTTAAATGAGTTAATCCAAACCCATAATTCTTCCTTTGCCTAAATCCAAACAGAAACCTTACATTTGGCAATAAAAACTGAGGCTCTCTATAGCCTTACTGATATTACACAGTGTGAACACGCACAATGCCACAGCAGAGATACTACTGTTATTACAACGTGCTACCCCAGTTTCAAAACATATCTAAGGAGTTTGGATAAGGGTCAAGGTACCATCAATGTCAAGCACAACCATATAGTGAATGCCACAGAAATGCTAGCTAGAGTGGACTAGTGGAAAAATACAGAAATATAGGGGGCATCAAACTAGGTAGATTTTTAAAAATAAAACGTAACGCATGCATGCCAGTGTACCTCTTCCTGGCAGTGTGCTTCCTATCTCAGCCAAACACCGTGCAAGAATCAAAACTATTCCGTTTCAGTTTTCTCCAGGACAACAGAAAGGGTAACAGGTGATGCTGGCTTTCACACTACGGCTAATCTGAGCGTCTGATTCTCTGACAGAGAATTTCCAGAAATGAAGTCCGAGCTCCCATGACTGACATACTGGGGTGGAGGCTTTGGACACTTGGTGGAAATTCAAGGCACCGGGTCAAGCATAAGTCTCTGTTCCAATTATTCTAGGAAAATGGGCCACCACACTGGGTGGTGGTGTTTGGGAAACACTATGACTGAGTTACACCAGTCCTCCAAGTTGACATCTTGCTGATGCAAAAAGTTTATCACTGGAGGAATATTATTTGGGTTTTTTCAAAATAAAAGTTTTAGACCATCTCATTGTCGAAAACGATTGCCTTACTTTGGTGGCTATAAACATCTGTAATTAGAAATTCTAAGTCTGAATATTTTAGGTTATTTTTTGGCTTGATAATGTTAGCAACATCACAAATCATCTTTTTGTTACCTTGGAATTCTTAAAGAATACAACCAAAATTCAACCGGAAAATTATAGACACACATATACACATATATAGCATATGTTATTGATCTATACTATATATAATAATAGATTATTTAATAATATAATAATACTTATATATAGTATAGATTAATGTTACATACTATACCATGTAAAACCTATATTATATAGACTGTATAAACTGTACATATGATTTAAAATATTATAAATGAAAATAAGATTTAAATAGATTTAAGTTATGAAAAATTTAACTGATTTAACAAAATGTAAGCGAGTAAAGACCAGTTAAATTGAAAACCTATCAGGCATCATCTCTACCCCTTTGTAAGACTCAGGAGTCTGAGGATGAATCATGAACAAGAGGTATTTTTCATGCCAAAACCTAATTTAAATGCTTTCCATTACATTGGGACTTCGCTGGTGGTGCAGTGGTTAAGAATCCGCCTGCCAATGCAGGGGACACAGGTTTGAGCCCTGGTCCAGGAAGATCCCACATGCCACGGAGCAACTAAGCCCATGCACCGCAACTACTGAGCCCGAGTGCTAAAACTACTCAAGTCTGCGCGCGTAGAGCCCGTGCTCTGCAACGAGAGAAGCCACCGCAATGAGATGCCCGCGCACCGCAACGAACAGTAGCCCCCACTCACCGCAACTAGAGAAAGCCCGCGCGCAGCAACGAAGACCCAACGCAGCCAAAAATAAATAAATAAAATTTAAAAAATGCTTTCCATTACACTAGCCCTATAAACTTTCTTTTAAAATAGTCACACGGGGGCTTCCCTGGTGGCGCAGTGGTTGAGAGTCTGCCTGCCGATGCGGGGGGCGCGGGTTCGTGCCCCGGTCCGGGAAGATCCCACATGCCCGCGGAGGGGCTGGGCCCGTGAGCCATGGCCGCTGAGCCTGCGCGTCCGGAGCCTGTGCTCCGCAACGGGAGAGGCCGCAACAGTGCAAGGCCCGTGTACCGCAAAATAATAATAATAATAATAATAATTAAAAAATAAAATAAAAGTCATATTCACAAGCATAAAATCCAATTCAGCTAATTTCTCTTCCTACACATCCTAAAATATTCACACCCAACCGCTATCTCCAGTAGGGAGAAAAGATAAGAGGTGGGGGAAATCTTACTTTTTACCTTAAAAATGTTTCATTTGATTTCTTTTAATAGAGATGTGTGTACTGCTTTACACGTCACACACACCCATTGAAAAAGAAACAAACCCGTTTTATAATTTACCTTCTCTGTCACCTTCCAGAGGTGTGTGAGTTTAAGCAGATGCAACATCCTTTTATAATAAAGATGCTGTGCGCCGGCTTGGGATAAGATGGAAGTAAGACGTGTCACATTTTAGAAGAGAATGCATGCAAGTAGGGCATTAGTAAAACTCTTTTGTACTGAGCATTTCAAAGTTGAGACCCCAGTGGGTGGAGCAAAAATAAATCAAGCCCTCCTACGGTGGGAATGTACTGGGATTCTCGTCTCTCAAATCTGACCCTATTTTTTTCTCTCTGAATTGTCAGCTGCTTCAGGGGTCGTCTGATAGATGCCTCCTTTTCTTACTTCTAAGAATTTTGAGCTGGGAACGTGTTTGAAAACACTTCAGAAAAAGAGTGGAAAACACAGTGTCTCCTTTGAAATGTATTCCTTTGTTAAATCCCCCTCCCAAGAGGAGAGAGTCCCCCAACACCTGAGGGTAGCCAGATTCTTTTCACTCTCACCAATGACCTCACAGGCTCCCAGCGGCTACAGCACAGGGGTCTCATCCCAACTCAGCTATTTATAACAAAGTTGTGCAAGGAAAGAAAACAGCAATTCATTTCATCCTTAATTGGGCATCTTTAGGAAGGAGACGCTGGGCATTTTTTTCTAGACAACTGAATTTCATAGAATTATATATATTGCCCCCAAGGAGGTAGAAAAAGTCTTTTCTTGAGAAAGCATCTCCACATGAAAAAAAAAATGTATTTCCAGAAATGTATTTGGATATTTTGTTTTAGATTACGTCCCTAAATAACCTCATTGCTAATGATTTTAACAATGGTTTAAAAACAATAATGGAGCCTTAAAATGATATTTGCTCCATTATATAAGCTCTCAGGCTGTTTTAGCTTGGCAGAAACAGAAAGACAAGGCGCCTGATTTTTTTCTCCAAAATTTCATTATGAAATGTTTCAAGCATGTAGAATAATGGGAAGAATTGTAGAGTGGACACCCAGTGCCTACATCCTAGATACTACAATTAACATTAAGGCTCGGTCTGCAAAATCCTCAATCTCCCTGTCTTTCCATGTCTCTATTTATCCATCAATCCATCTCTATTTTTTGATGCCAAGGACCTAATTTGAGCTGCCAGGGAGAGGATTTGAGGACTTAATCTCCTTCGAGCCTGTTTGGGGCAAGACATTCCAGTGGCTGGAAGAGTGCATTGTATTTCCCCAACAGAAGTCCAGCCACCCTCACGGGTTGGATAGTGTCGCCTGTCTTGACACTTGCCTTTTCATCATAAGGTTCCTCCACCAAGCTCTGCACCCAGCTAACAACAATATGGCATAGCTCTTTTCATCCAGCCAGAAATAAACCAGGCATTCCCTGGGTCAGACTGGGAAATACCTTGAGGAGCTCTAAGCTCAGTAAAAAGGAGGTCTTCTATGCACATGTAACATACATCACGGGCGCAAATCTCAAGGATTCAACTCAGTGAATTTTACATCTGTATGCTTTCATATAACCTCCACCCAGCTCCAGACAGCAAATATTTCCAGCACCCAGAAGACTCCCTTGGGCCCTATCCCAGTCAGTACCCCCACCCCACCAGGGGAATCACAAATCTGACTTCAAAAACCCTAGCTTGCTTTTGCCTGTTCTCCAATGTCACATACCTGGATTCAAACACGATTTGCTTCTGTGTCTGGCCTCAACATTGCTGAATGTACCCATGTTGTTGCGTGTAGCTCATTCTTTCAAATAAGGAAATATTAAAGCATAAAATCAGTATAAGGAAGACTAGCAGAATCCTGATTCTTCCCATGTTGTCTACTTGGGTGCCTTTTTTCATTTTTCAATGTCATTTTTTTTCCTTTTAAAATGTTTTGCTTCTGCTAATGCCCTAAGCATGTGTTTCACCTGCCTTCAGAGAGGGGGACTTACTCCCAAAGCTCACTGCTTTCCAGAACAATTAAGCACAAATATTTATTGAAGGTCAGTCAGATAATGGGTGTATCTTTGACTTTCCTGGCTCTTCGTCTTCGTTCATGCCAGCCTCAACTGGCGTCTATCTCCCCACCAGAGGACATTTGGCCACGTCTGGAGACATTTCTAGTTATTTCTGGATGAGAGGGGACGTTCTACTAGCATCTAGTGGGTAGAGGTCAGGGATGCTGAGAACATCCTACCATACAAAGATAGCTCCCAAGGCAAAGCATCATGTGGTCCAAAATGTTAATAATGCTCAAGTTGAGAAACCTGGGTTGTACATTTTATCCATTTCAAATGGACATCTTTGAACATGATACCTGGTCATGGTCTAGCTTAAACTAGACTTCTGGTCTAGACCACTGAAAACCTCCTCTGGAGGCCAGTCGGTGGCTCTTAGCCCTTCCAATGTCAGAGACAATACAACCCTCACACTTAGCCCAGCCGGGATGCTCAGTCAGGAGTTCTCAGCCGTGGATGTTCGTTACAGTCACCTGTGGGTTGTGAAAGCTCTCCCTCCAGGTGGAAGACCAAGGCTCTGGTCCTTGCCACTCCGAGAGTGGTTGGAGGGGGAACATCACATCACTTTGTTAGAAATGCAGAATCTCACCCTCCCTGAAACACACGTCTCCTGAATCAGGATCCACATTTTGCCGAGATCTCCAAGGGATTCATGTGCACACCAAAGCATGCAACACTCAGCCTTAGATGATCCAGCCCCTGCCTCTCTCCAACCTCCTTTGCCTCTTGTCTTCTAGCCTCTTCCCAGTTTTACCTTCCTCACCTGGCTGGCTGGCTTTCCTGCCTTGCTGGCTCTGCTTCCTCATCTGGCTGACCCCAGCTTCAGTGTTACCTTCCCGGAAGTGGCGGCAGGATCACCTACCGCTCCCCAGCTCATTACACCGCTCTATTTCTTTCATCACTCGTATCCCTCTCTGAAATTATTGTTTTATTTATTTGCATGTTTACGGTCTATCCTCACTCTCCTCCCCAGTTAGTATGTAGCCTGCATGGCACCAGAAATGTTGCATGCCTTGTTTATTATTATATTCCCAGAACCAAGAATAACATTGTGCATTATTTTCCGAATAAATGCTCCTGAACCTCTTTTTGACATTGATCAAATAATATCCTGAATTAGGGCTTGTACTTTTTCTTTTTACAGACCTCCTCTCTCCAACTAGATTTGGAGTCTTTTTTCACTGAAGTATAGTTGATTTACAACGTTTTAGGTGTACGGCAAAGTGATTCAGTTATATATGTATTCTTTTTCAGATTCTTTTCCATTACAGGTTATTACAAGATATTGAGTCTAGTTCCCTGTGCTTTACAGTAGGTCCTTGTTGTTAGATTTGGAGTCTTCAGAAACCATCTCTCTATTGATTTGCATTTCTCCTGAGTGCCTAACCTAGAGGTTTCTTGTATATAGTAGGTGCACAATAAATAGCTATTTATGGTGAGCAAGGTTTTTTGACTCAGTTCATTTTCTAAATAGTGTGTAAATTTAACATCCGACATCCTATGATGAAGCAAAGTAAGTGCTATGAGCGGAAGCCACAGGTTACCAGCAGCTGTGTTCAAATTCTGGTCATCAGAGCTGTTCACCTAGCAGAACTAATAATTTTAGATTTCATTTCTATTTTTGACCCTTTCCACCAAGATAAGGATGGAAAGACCCTGACATTGTACGGGAGGAGGAAAACATCAAATGCCATAGAATTTCTCTAAATGGGACCGACATCTCCTGCCTTACGTGGTTAAGGAGCCAGGAAACTTCCAAGTCAATGTTGTGGACGTGAATATTGCAATGCGATCCAGGGCTTCCAGGACGCAGGTGTTTGGGCTTTTGCTACGTGGGTGGACAAGAAGGACTCAATTACCTCTTATTTCCTCTTGTTTTATCTTCAGCCTCTCAACAGAGCATGCAGGAAAACATTCTGGCTGTTCAGGAATCCCTTGCTTTGGATGATAAGACTGTTATATGACTGTTGGATGTATTATAATGTCATTAGCCTCACTTGACAGGGAGGAAAACCGAGAATTTCACTGTGCCTCTTGCAGAGAGTCATCAAACTGAAGCCGAGAAGTGGGTCAGCCACAGAACAGACACCTATAGGATGCCCCATCTCTTCTTTAATTGCCTGGCTCATGTCCTGTCCTATTTCCCACCGTGCACTCCAACCTGTCCTTGAATCACTGCTTAGAGCAAGCAAGGAAAAGAATTGGTACCTGGGGGCTTCCCTGGGGGCGCAGTGGTTGAGAGTCCGCCTGCCGATGCAGGGGGCGCGGGTTCGTGCCCCGGTCCGGGAAGATCCCACATGCCGTGGAGCGGCTGGGCCGGTGAGCCATGGCCGCTGAGCCTGCGCGTCCGGAGCCTGTGCTCCGCAACGGGACAGGCCACAACAGTGAGAGGCCCGCGTACCGCAAAAAAAAAAAAAAAAAAAAAAAGAAAAAAGAAAAAAGAATTGGTACCTGAAGTCCAGAGGAGGAATCTCAAGTGTTGGATCCAACTCTCTGCTCCATCGCTGATTATGTCTGAGCCTTAAACCCCAGTTTAAAAGCAGAAAGCCATATGGCCAATAAACCCCTGTCTATTATGCGCTATTCAAAACAAAAATGCTGGGGGTGGGAAGCTGAGGTATTAAACAGTGACCCAGCGTCCTGTCCATTCAAGGAACCCCTCCGGAGGGAGGGAAAGGGTGAGAAACTTTGTGAAAAACAGTTTTGGGTGGACGAAGGGAGGAATATAAAGAGGCTTATAAAGGGAAGCTGAACTTTGGCGGCTAAGCGCCGGCGTGAGAAGCGCTCCCCCCTGCCGGGGAGTTGATGAATAAGCCTGGGTCTGGCTGGGGGACCGAGCCAACAGCCATCAAGGCGGGACTCAGCCATTCTAAGCACAAATGAAGGGGCCCTTTCCACCCAGGCCTAAAGGGGAAGGATTAGAAGAGGGAGTTCAAAGCTCCAAAATGGCTCGTTCGTGCTTTCTGGGTTTTTTTTTCCTCCCCGCTTCCAACCCTTTATTTTGTAAAGGGACCAGAAATATGGTTGGTTATTTTCTCAAGTTATTGCTACAAAGAATTTCAAAATTAAAAGATAAGCACACTGAGGAAGCTTAGTAATTTTCATAAAAGAGGACTTAAAACAGATGTGCCCTCTTTCACGGAAGCACGCTTGAAAAAATAGAAAAGCCTTTTTAACATAGCAGGGGGAAATCACATGGCTTTGCGTGTTTGTCTCCAGAGCATCACTGTGTGTGAATATCGGGCGGGTATGGAGAGATAGGAGTAATGTGCTAACTCCACTGCAAATGGCTGGGAAAAGCGCTTTCATCTTCCTAGCCCTGGGGTAGATTGACCCGTGTCTGTACACCAGACCTTTTGCTAACTAGATAATTTAATATTTTTTTGAAATTGTTGAATAATCTGCCATTCAGAAGGTGTTGATGTCATACAAACCGCAGTCCAATCTGGAAGGAAAGCCAAGATCTTGTCAACAGCTTAACCCCTTCCCTCCCCTTATCATGAGATGGATTTTTCCGTGTTTTCTTTTGGGCTGTTGGCGCACAAGTTTGCTTCTAAAGGATCTCACACTGTTGAAATGTGAATCATTTGGTGTTCGCCCCGATTCCTTCATTCACCAGCACCACTGTAGTTTTGTGTCAGTTCTTAACAAACCACAGTTTTTCTTCTCCTCATCTCTTACATAGCTGCTCTCAGTAATGCTGAAGGGAAACAGGAGGGTTAATCTGTGATTTCATAAGAAGAGAAACCAAATGCAAGTAGACAGACGGTAGCGCTTCTAACCAGTTATTATTATTATTTCTTAAACATATTCAGAAATTACAAGCCCACCAAGTAATAGCGATCTGCTGGGTCCTCTGCTGTCCTTCTGTAGGCAAAGAGTTGTATTCTGAACAACACAAATTGTTTCCCAAGTTACGGAAACCATTGGTGTTTTTGTTGTCACTGTTGTTACTTGAAGTATTTTCTTTCTATTTTCAACCAAAATAACTTAGTGTTATATCTTTCCCCTTAGAAAGCAAGCAAATGCCTACCTCAGGGCCATAGCTCAAAAATTATATACTGATCTTTGTTGATTGGATGCTTTTCGAATTAGTCCATTTCCTCTTTTAATTTAGGAATTGAGCTATCCAAATCAATTTCTACCATGCCTTAAAATGAGAGATTATAGAATCTCTTAGGCTCATGGAAACTTTCCCCAACTACCTATTCTATTCACCTTTTCACTCAGACTTCACCTAAAACCAATCTCAGGAAATGACAGTGACCACAGGAATGTAAACTTTCTTGGGATGGTTTCATTTTTGTTTTATGTGTGTTAATTTATTACTTGGGCATGTACATTTTTCTATCTTTTATTTTAACATTTAAGTAATTAACTTTACGTAGCTAATATGTGCACATTCCAATGGTACCAAGTATAAGGAAGTTTTCATTTCACCCCAGACCTGTAACTTTCCGCTTCCCCTGCCTTGAGGCTGCCCTCTTACCAGTTTCTTCTGGGCTTTTCCAGAGATCATCTCTGGCCATATATCTGTCTGTCTCTGCAGATGTGTCCTTTAAAAAAGTACTCCAATAGCATCATAGTATAAAGCTCATCTTCACCCTAGTATTGCTCTCTATTTTTTTTAGTATGCATGCTCTGAAATTTTAATTTCTGGAAATTGTTTCAAACATTTTAAAACATTACGTAGGTAGAGTAGAGGAATTCATGTTTGTAGCAAAAAATGTGAGCAAAATATACCGTGTAACAACTCTAAGTCCTTCATCTCCCTCCCTCCTCCCACACCCACTTCCAAGTTTTCTTCCCAAGGGTAATGGCAGCTATTGCTCGGTTATCTGCCTCCATATTTGCTTCTATCTATTTGCCTAGATCTGTGTGAACACATCCACATAGAGGTGCTGTCTGGGACTTTTGTTTTCTCACGTAACAATATGCCCTGCGGGTCTTTCCTTAGGGGCCCGGGTGGACCTAGCTCCGTCTCGGAATCCTACTGAATGCCTCCCCCATACAACCCACATCCAACCATTAGAAAATTCTCTCAGTTTTGTCTTCAAAATATTTCTAGAGGGAATTCCCTGGCGGTCCAGTGGTTAGGACTCCACACTTCCACTGCAGGGGGCGCGGGTTCCATCCCTGGTCGGGGAACTAAGATCCCGCATGCTGCGCCGTGTGGTCACAAAAATAAAATTTCTAGAATCTGACTACTTCTCCACTGCTCCCACTCTGGCCTGAGCACCAACGATCTTTCACCTAAACTGTTGCTATAGGCTGCTGGTCACGACAACCAGACGCCATGTTTCCCCCCAACCCCTTGCTCTGCTTTTGGATCTCTGGCAGCCATCCTGGGACCCCGACGAGAGTCAGTTTAAAAGGACAAACCATCGTATAAAGGATGACAGAGGGAGAGGTGGGAAAAATTGGGGCTCCAACGGATAGCTGATCCCATTTTTTCCTTCAAATGTCTTGTTAGGTCATCTTGAGTAGTCTTCTGTTACTTGTAGCTGAAGGCATCCTAACTGATATAATTACATTTTAAAAGTCATTACAAGTTGTATATTCCATATGCTAGAAAACTTAAATCAACACCCTCATAAGGAAATATGTGAAAGCAACTAAAAATCTGACCTAAAAATGTTTGACCTAAAAATCCCACTCTGTGGAATATAACCCAGGAAACCACTCATCTCAAAATATTTTATCCAGAGTATTTATAGCCTGAGTATTTATAATGGTGGTAAATTGGAAAGGAACTGGGGAAAATTCAGGGAAATTATGGCTTATCAATATGATTGAATATGAACAACAAGGTCCTACCGTAGAGCACAGGGAACTGTATTCAATATCCTGTGATAAACCATCGTGGAAAAGAACATGAAAAAGAATATATATGTACAACTGAATCACTTTGCTGTACAGCAGTAATTAACACAACATTGTAAATAAGCTATATGTCAATAAAATATTTTTAAAAGATTGAATATGATATAAATATTCAGATTTTCTTGTAGAGCAGCTACATTATTATAGGAGAACACTGCATAAAAATAACATTAAGGAGTAAAAAGCAGGAAAAATTATGTCTATATTGCTATAAGTCTAACAAGATAGTACAAAAAGAGAACACACATAAAGTTGATATTTATTAAAATAATATTTTCTACAAAATGTTCTGCATATAATTATACTTTAAAATTCTCATCAAAGTGAAAAATTCTTGATCGTAACCCAATGACTGAAGTATTTTCCTTATTTTTGCATGCAGTGTCTTTCTGTTAAATAGTCACACTTTCCAGTAGGAAGATATTAATAATAAGTCTACTTTGGCTGCTTCTACCAAGTAGTATGTGTGTGAGAGGTGGTGTGGCAGAGAGGTTCAAAGTGTGAACTCTGCAGTCACGTGGCCTGTGCTTAAACCCCCTCACTGCCACTAATTGGTGTGTGACCCTGGACAAGTCACTCTGCGTCCCCGTAAAGTGGCGATGACAATAGAAATGAAGATGATGGTGATGGTGGTGATGCTGACGGTGATGATGATGATGGTGGTGATGCTGATCGTGATGATGATGACAGTGATAACGATGATGGAGGTGGTGACGATCGCCGAGGTGGTGATGATGATGGTGGAGATGGTGGCAGCGGTGACGCTGGTGGTGGTGATGGTGATCATGATGCTGATGGCAACCACCTCATAACGTAGCTGCAACCATTAAAAGACTTTGCAAATATAAAAGCACTTGGAAAAATGCCTGGCACCCAGTAAGCTCTAGAAAAGCATTTATTTTATTACTTGCGGGTAATGAATAACTCAGGTCTTTAACTATTAAACGTTCTAATTCTGGAGGGCTATTACTCTCAGTGACAATGTTTACTGTCTAATATTTAAGGGCCAGATACACAGTGGACTGAGCCATTATGTACAGTAGGCACAAGACCCCTGACTCCTTTGGGAGCCCACAGAAATATTTTAATTTCTTTTAAAATCAGAAGGAAAAAATGAATATAATGTGGCCTGGATTACATTAGTCTTTAAACCAGTACAATCATAAATATTATCAGTTTTTTAATGGAAGAAAGAGGCCATGAAGGCAAAAGTGCCTATAGCACCCGTGAGTCATAATGCAGCTCTGACCAAGTGTAGGACATTGGGCTGGATATGTTGTAAACCATATATATTAGTCAGGTTTTTCCAGAGAAACAGAACTGATAGGAGGTATATATAAAATAGGAAATGGCTTATGTATGTGGTTATGGAGGCTGAGAAGTCCCACAATTAGCTGTCTGCAAGCTGGAGACCCAGGAAATCTGGTGGTATTATTCAGTCTGAGTCCAGAGACCTGGGGATAAGAGGAGAATATGGTGTCTCTTCCAGTCTGAGAATGAAGACCTGAGAACCCGGTTGGGGGTGGGTGGAGGGATGCTGGTTTAAGTCCTAGAGTCCAAGGCCCAAGACCCAGGAACTCCAAAGTTCAAGGGCAGGAGAAGATGGACATCCCAGCTCAAGAAGTGAGAGCAAGAATTTATCTTTCCTTTGCCTTTTTTGGTGGTGGTGGTGGTGGGGGGGTTCTATTCAAGCCCCCAAAGGATTGGATGATGCCTGCCCATGTGGGTGAGGGATCTCTTTACTCAGTCTACCATTCAACTGCTAATGTCTTCCAAAAACACTTCTCAGGCACATGCAGAAATAATGTTTTACCAGCTCTCTGGGCATCCTTTAGCCCAGTCAACTGGCTGGTAACATTAGCCATCACACCATAGAAGATATCTCAAAAGATATTTTAAACGGTTTCCTCTTGAGTGTGTAGTATTAGGGACAAATTTGATTGTTGGGAGTACCTACTTAGTCAACTTTGTATTACAAAAAGAAATCAAATAAAGAAGAAGTTTTCCTGTCATCCTTAGAAATGGTAGAGAATTTTATAATGTAGCCAAGTATAGTAATTTTTATGTACTAAGTGGCTTACTGATACCTTCAATTTCATAGCTTATATTTCATGGAAATCACTACTTTTTAACATTTTTAAACCGATGGCCTCCTGGTTTGGAAATGGTTTCATGCCCAAGTCCCATGTTACAGCCTCATCCACCTTCCAGTGGAGGGGATAGAGGTGGGTTATAGAGGAGGGGACTTAGCATGTGGGCCAGACAGCAACCGTTAGAGTCAGGGTGGGGAGAGGCAATCAGGAAATAACACCAAGGATGTGATTCTCTCCCGTGCCTCAAATTCGGCAAGTTCAGAACCATTGCCCTGAATTCACTCCTGTTCAAATAGAGCCCTGTGTGGATTAAATGCACAGAAGTGTGACAGGGACCAGGTATAGGTAGGTGTCTCGGCACTAACTGTATACGAAGTGAGCTTCTAATACCCAAATCCACGTATGTGAGGCAGGACATTAACCTCTTGACTTCTCTTTTAGGGAATGCATGTGCCCGGGGACCTTTGCCTGTTACAGAAAAAAATGAGCATATTTCCAATTCCTTCTGCCATCTCTGCTGGGTGTGAGGTCACCAGGCTCCTGATGACTAGTACAGGACCTGGTACACAGGAAGGGGCTCAAGAGAACCTGCCCAGGTCAATGAATGTGAACTTCCTACTGGGGAAGAGCTTTTCTTTCTGACGTCATAGGTCGACTTTGGTCCCGACCGACGTCTCGATAGGAGTGGACTGCTCATACCTGTCGCTGTGAACAAAGTTGATCTTTATTTAGAGGATAGATGAGGACACTGCCTGCTGCTGAAATGTGAGTCCATAAATGATGATGTGATTTCCTCGGATTTCCAAGGACCCATGAGCAAGCTGGTGCTGGTGCTTTGAACACGCCCCCGAAGTGACTCATGATCTCTTGGTGAACTTTGGTGAGCTGGGAGGCATAATGCTTCCTCTGTGCCTGGCATGTGGCTCTTCCCCATTTAATCCACACAACGAGATATTATCACCCCCCCCCCCCACACACACACACACACACACTCTGCAAACAGGCAAACTGACGCACTGAAGAGTTAAGTAATCTGGCCAGGAGGCTGGGGGGAATTGAACCCAGAGGTCTGGCACCATTGCCCACACCCTTAAGCACTGGGCTGTACGGCCACTCCGCAGCAGAGACTCGTGGCAGGGTTGTCTCTCCCGCTGAGAGTTGTACTGTAAATTTCGATAAGCCCAATACAGCCTTTGGAAGCAGCCAGACCTGACCTGCAATAAGGCTCTCTACCTGCCATTTTCCCTTCATGTGTCTTTGATGAAAAGAAAGAAGAGAGGAATAACACTATTACCTTGCCTTTCGGTTGTATGTTAACGCGATAACGGACGTGGGATTCTGAGTACGGTGGCTGGCATTCTGCAGGAGTCAGTCGATGTCTACGACGAGTGGCGTCACAACTACACCCTGGGGCATTCACGGTTTCAACCCCGGTTTTGAACTATCTCTGCAATGATCTGCTTTGACCTTCCTACCTGCCCCAAAGCTAAATCGTTTGATAAACGGTTTTGCTAAAAAATACTGTCATAGCTGAGCAGTTTGACCAATTACAGGGCTCTGACCTACGTGTCTCCAAAGGAAAAAATTCTCAGAAAGAGTCTCCACTCATGTTTTTTCAGCTCTATGAATAATTCTGACCATTATGTTAGACCATTATTTTACTTTAAATATCTATCCCTTGTTCTCTGGTCCGCCTAACATCCTGAAAGAAATATGAAGGTTTAACTACACCACAGTCACTAGAACTATGCAAACGTTAGCCACGCACTAATTAAGACTGATATGGTCCTAAATAGTATAAGATCTGTAAACAGAATTTCAAGATGCATCACTTCAATAGCTGGGCTTACTTATTTTCTCTGTGTATGCATTTTACCAAATTTTGTAGTCTTCATTCATATCATGTGAATGAGCAGAACATTAAAAATGAGAGTGATTTCTGTAGCTTAGATTACTAGAATTTTATGGTCAACTTCACAACAAGCTATGTTATGCAGAGGATTAAATGTCTTTTGATACTGTCTGTCTGAATCTTTGATTGCCTTATAATAACTATTTCTAAAGAACAATAGACTTCCTAAATCAAGGTGAGCAAATGTTATACCAAATATCAAAGGAGAAGAGAAATAAGAAAACCAGCATTGGGTTCTAGCTCTTAGTAGCTGTCTGGCCTCTCGCAAGAAAATGAATATTTTTGAACCTCAGTTTTCTTATCTGTAAGTAATAATAGTCTCTGGCTAATTTCCAAGACTCTGAAGATGAAATGAGTTAGTATCAAACTCTCAACAGCTATGAAGCATCCTACTACAGGTAAAGTATTACCATCATTAATGCAGAAAAGTCTCTTAAGTTTGCTTGCCAAACCAATTCATTTTCTTGCTGGGCCCATTTACATCTGAGTGATACCTTGCTACCCCTTCTGATCCACGGAAGGTAGGCAAAGTAAAACCACCACTTCTTGGCATGGCTCCTAAAGCCCACGGGACGTCTTCAAACGGGCCCCTCCTCTGTTGCCAGCCAGTGCAAAGATTCCAGCAACGTGCTCTGCCCTCTGAGACGATGGGAACATTCCTGGATGGGAGGAACTGGTCCTGGGGACAAGGGCCCAGGAGTGCTGCCCAGCCAGGCCCATCCACATGGACTTCCACAAACGAGAAGGAAGCGTCTCTGTACAAATACACAACGGAAGATTACTCAGCCATAAAAAAAAGAACAAAATAATGCCACCTGCAGCAACGTGGGTGGTTGTCATGCTAGAGATTGTCATACTAAGTAAGTCAGACAGAGAAGGGCAAATAGCGTATGATATCTATGTGTGGAATCTAAAAAAAAGAGGGTACAAATGAGTTACTTACAAAACAGAGAGTCACAGATGGAGAAAATGATCTATGGTTCCCAGGGGGAAAGAGGAGGAGGGAGAAATTGCGAGATTGGGACTGACATATACGCACTACTCTATATAAAATAGATAACTAATAAGGACCTGCTGTAGAGCACAGGGAACTCTACTCAGTCCTCTGGAATGCCCTGTATGGGAAAAGAATTTTAAAAAGAGTGGAGATATGCATATGTACAACTGATTCACTTAGCTGTACACCTGAAGCTAACACAACGTTGTAAATCAACTATATTCCAATAAAAATGTTTAAATTACAAACTCCAGAAAAAAAGAGAAACAAACAAACATCTCTTGTGTTCAGCCCCTGAGGTTCTGCACTGTTCGTTTCAACACTTGGTCCATCCTGACTAATACAAGCAAGATGGATAGTGTATTCCATATAAATTACACAATCAGAACATTTTAAACTTCTCTTTGTTGAGAAGAAAATAAACTGCAAGTATCTGGCCTTTACATTTCACAGATATGATAGTTTTAAAGGCCAAAGTAAGTCATATTGATAAAAATAGGAATTCTAATGGATATTGCTCGCTTTGATTCTGAGAGGTGTTGGACCAAAAGAAGGTCCATTTACTTTTATTATTTGTAAATCTCTTTTCATTTGTAGGCTTTTCCCAATGTAGGAGCTGAGGATGCCTGTTTGTCTTTATGGTTCAAAGTCTTAGAAGTTTAAACCACTTGGTAGATTCAGTCAGTCCCTGTGATTCTGACACTCAATCTTACTTTACAATTTAGAAATGACTTGAGTGATCAGAGATTAGTTATCTGACGATCTGAGTAGCTGATTGATAAGCTGGTTAGTTGGATTCAGATTGGGTTAGTGATTATCCCCAAGTCAGATTAATTCTCTGCTTTAGTTTTTATGGCTAAAAATAAAACAAGCTTTATTTGTTGAGTACTATGGCCATTCAGAGGGATGCGTGTGTGTGTGTGTGTGTGTGTGTGTGTCTTCTGAAACTGAGAATTAGTGGAATCCATTTCCATCAGGATAAGAGCATGTGACCTTGGTGTGACACACACTTGATCCCAGATGACACCATTAAAAATGTCAATTATCAACTGTCTGCAGTAACAAAGAGAACATTGTTAGAAATGTGTTGAAAGAGCTTACAGTGACAAATACATGTCTACAAAAGTGTACGAAAATAAGGTTTTTGAAAAAATTTCAAGCATGACTTTGAAAAGAAAGGAAAATGTACGTACTAGAAATCTCCCAATTCAATTAAACATTTTATTATTAATGGAAAACCCATGCTGGTAGAATGAGAATGGGTATCATCTGAGTAGGAAAGTTCACAGATATTTCGAATGTCCAATTTCCCTTTCGGGATAAAGGCAGGCATTAAGATCCTGGATCCTTACTGAGCATCCTGGCTGAAGAGGGGAACCTGCACCAGGTTACGCCAATAATTGCCAGCCCCCCAGGATCCTAGCTCAGAAATTTTTGTGTGCTCTCAGGAGACAAAAACGAGTGATCATCAAAGGCAGTGGAGCACAGCAGGACTGTCATAAGCCTGAAGTTACAACTTAGACATGCAATAGAAAATATCATCGGTCCCTCTCCAGTGCATTGCCCGTAGTAATTAAAAACTTGATCCCTGCTGTTTTAGCATCTCATTAGCAAGGGGGGCACAAGGCTTTTATCCTTCTTTGTCAGGAATCAAACATACCAGAGGAACTCTGATTATAAATTGATGAAAGTACAGTTAAACTTTTAAATAAGAGAAGTGACTGTTCACAATGGTTTTTTTTAAAGCTCATTAAAGAGATCCCTCTTTTTTTCTATAAAAATAATATTTCCGTCCAGCCTCGAACGATAGAGGTCATCTCTAGGATGGCTCCATCCGACGCAGCTTGTAGAGGAGGTCCGCTTTGTAAGTGGGTCTGATTTAAAATAAATACCGGCCCTGAACAACTTTCGAAGGCACAGATACAAAAGATGCCCTCCTTTTCAAGGCTTTCGATGAAGTTGAAACACCTTCAACCTTCTCAGTGATGTATGTGCTAACGTTTTTATGGAGGGTGGCTGGCCTCACCATTTAAAAAGTCAGGCAAGGGCTTCCCTGCTGGCGCAGTGGTTGAGAGTCCGCCTGCCGATGGAGGGGACGCGGGTTCGTGCCCCGGTCCGGGAAGATCCCACACGCCGCGGAGCGGCTGGGCCCGTGAGCCATGGCCTCTGAGCCTGCGCGTCCGGAGCCCGTGCTCCGCAATGGGAGAGGCCACAACAGTGAGAGGCCCGCGGACCGTAAAAAAAATTAAAAAATAAATAAAAATTAAAAGTTAGGCAAGCTTTCTGTTTATTTTAACAACTTGTCTTTGCAAATGAGAGCAGGTGAAGGAACGGGGGCTACGATGAGGCAGCTAATTTCTCCAAACTTTGTTTCCAAAATAGAAATTTTCCTTTGGCACCCACATTGTTTTCTCAGGGTCCAAAGAATTCTAGAGCTGTAACCTCCTTTGTGGCACTTCAGTCAAGTTCTAATCAATGCTCCGGAGCCAGTGGGTATTTCAGATTTGAAGAAAGAGCAGCTTACGGGATATTTTATTTTATTTTATTTTATTTTATTTTATTTTATTTTATTTTATTATTTTATTTTATTTTATTTTATTTCAAACGTCTCCACCCACAACGAATTAATCATCTATGCATTCAAAGTATACTCACTCACAGCCGTGCTCTCTGCCAGATTCTGGGTATCCAAAAACAAAATTAAGCTTCTCTTCTCCAGCGACTTTAAAACTTTCTTCCCTCCACACTCCAAAGAAACCTGCGGCTAAATTGCTTGAGGAACAATAGTCAAAATAGCTTGGGAAGTAAAAAAAAAATAAAATAATAATAATAAAAGCTGGGTATTCTCTTTTTTTTAACATCTTCATTGGAGTATAATTGCTTTACAATGGTGTTAGTTTCTGCTTTATAACTAAGTGAATCAGTTATACATACACATATGTCCCCATATCTCTTCCCTCTTGCATCTCCCTCCCTATCCCACCCCTCTAGGTGGTCACAAAGCCCTGAGCTGATCTCCCTGTGCTATGCAGCTGCTTCCCACTAGCTATCTGTTTTACATTTGGTAGTATATATATGTCAACGCCACTCTCTCACTTTGTCCCAGCTTACCATTCACCCTCCCCATATCCTCAAGTCCATTCTCTAGGAGGTCTGCGTCTTTATTCCCGTCTTGACCCTAAGTTCTCCTGACCTTTTTTTTTTTTTAGATTCCATATATATGTGTTTAGCATACGGTATTTGTTTTTCTCTTTCTGACTTACTTCACTCTGTATGACAGTCTCTAGGTCCATCCACCTCACTACAGATAACTCAGTTTCGTTCCTTTTGATGGCTGAGTAATATTCCATAGTATATATGTGCCACATCTTCTTTATCCATTCATCTGTCGATGGACACTTAGGTTGCTTCCATGTCCTGGCTATTCTAAATAGAGCTGCAATGAACATTGTGGTACATGACTCTTTCTGAATTATGGTTTTCTCAGGGTATATGCCCAGTAGTGGGATTGCTGGGTCAAATGGTAGTTCTATTTGTAGTTTTTTAAGAAACCTCCATACTGTTCTCCACAGTGGCTGCCTCAATTTACATTCCCAACAACAGTGCAGGAGGGTTCCCTTTTCTCCACACCCTCTCCAGCATTTACTGTTTGTAGACTTTTTGATGATGGCCATTCTTAACCTCAGCACTCCTGCCATGTTGGGTCAGACCATTCTTCGTTGGGGGGAGTCCTGTGCATTGTGGGTGCTGAGCGTCATCCCGGGTCTATTACCCATCAGATGCCAGTGACAGCCCACTTACTGTTGTGACAATGAACAATGTCTCCATACATTGTCAAATGTCACTGAGAGGCAGAGCCACCCCAGGTGAGACCACTGAGACATGTATATATAGTATATTGCATCTCTCTCTCTAACACACACACACACACACACACACACACACACACACACACACACACCTGTGAATGCAGGAACCATCCTGAAAGGAACACAAAATTCTCATCTGGTAAAAAGTATGAAGGGGAAACAGGGAAGAAAAGCTGATCTATTTTTCCCTGTGCACCCTTTAATACCTTTTAAATCATATGCCTTGTGTGTACACTACCTCTTGTAAGTAAACAAACGAATGAACGAATGGATAATTCACACCAGGAGCTTTCCCAGAGATAAGTGAAGAACTAAATTAATGAATCAGTAAACAAGTACATGAATGGATAAGCTATTATGCTGAGGCCCCCTACAAGTTCTATTAACAGATTTATAAACAGATTAATCAATTAACTAACTGATGGTATAAACATAGCATTAATCTGAATTATTCCAGTAAAAACAAGAGTATGCTTATAGAAAGTGACTGAGGTCGTTGTGTCTGATTTTATTATACCATTTTATAAGCAACACGAATAGAGCATGCGTACTCTTTTTTTTTCCAGCTGACAAATGAAAGGTAATCTATTTTTCCTTGTATATGCTTTAATACCTTTAAAATCTGTGCCTTGTGCAGGCATTACCTCTTCTAAGCAAACAAACAAGCGAATGAATGAACAATTCAAGCCAGTGATTCAAAAAGGACGAACCCAGGGCTTCCCTGGTGGCGTCGTGGTTGGGAGTCCGCCTGCCGATGCAGGGGACGCGGGTTCGTGCCCCGGTCTGGGAAGATCCCACATAGCCGCGGAGCGGCTGGGCCCGTGAGCCGTGGCCGCTGAGCCTGCGCGTCCGGAGCCTGTGCTCCGCAAAGGGAGGGGCCGCAACAGCGAGAGGCCCGCGTACCGCAAAAAACAAAACAAAACAAAACAAAAAAACTCATTAAAAAAAAAAAAGGGACAAGAAATTGAGAAGGGGAAGAAATTGAGAAGATTTACTTGGAGGAGCTGGGTTAGTCCTCATTTTATAGGTTTGAGGTTATAATACCAGCATTTGCTCCGTCTTGGGGCGACTGCCCCACCCCCGGCAGATGGCGTGGGCAGGGATGTGGCTGCCTAGTTAGCAGCAACAGGCTGTCTGTCCTCTGTTGAAGGCTGTCACCTTTCTTGCTCCCCATACAGTCTGAGAAGCTGCCTGCTGTACAAAACCATCGTTGCGGTAATGGGTAGGTCTGGTTTGGGATAAGCTGCCGTGTTATTACAAGGATATAAAGTTGTACAACATGTAACGGGGAGTCAGCCTGGGGTTGTAAGAACAGCCGTGAAACTTGGCTCCATCACTACCAGTAAAGTTGGGCGAACTTGGCAAGGCGTACGTTTCCCAGAGCCACGCTGACTCACCTCGAGCAAAGGGATTTGGACTAGATGTTTCCTCACGAGCCATCCAGAGTCCACAGTCCCACAGGGCTTGAGGATTTCAGATTTTCCTTTTTAAAGCTAAATTGGAGAATAGCTTATGTGAGTGATAACATTTTTTAAGCTTCATTATTGTCCTGAAAATACCTTCTCCTGCAGGAAATGCCTTTTTCATTTTTTTGTCAGACTCTCCCCTAGAATATAGCCTCTCCCTTTGATGATTTACAGATATTTGGTGTTATATTCACATCTAATTCATGCATAACACGAAGATTGGAAATAGCAAATGTCATGAATAGCAGAATCAGGATCTAAAGATGTTGAGAGTTTGCAAAACTTAGCAGAGAGAATTATAGGCAGTTCTGCTGTAACGTGTCATATGCCTGGCAAGAAATCACGGTGCTATGAAGAAAAATCACACGGTTTCCTAGAAAAATGGGGTTGGGACACAACACTCAAAATCTTCGTCAGTGACGCTTAAAAAAAAAAAAGAACAGAGTAAAAATGCCAGCATGGTTTTATGCACGTTAAATGGTTAAAAAATACATCAGTAATACAATGACTGTGGCACTTTACCTGGTAAAAGAACTGACGTTTGCCTGTGGCCTCGGAAGCATGGCAACAGGTGAGTTATCATGAAATGGTGGGAAGGGTTCCCTGAAATCGAAGGAAAAGATGTCAGGCGATAGGTCAGGAGTGCCTCGCGAAACCTCAGTGAGCTGGGGTCGCTGGTGGGTGTTTGATGTGTGTGCATGTATACATCGTGTGTCTTCTCCATGCCTGATTCAGCAGCCTGCCGTTTTCTGTATTCTCCTAGCATTTCTCAAAGACGAGATCGCCCCTGAGCAAATATGAGTTCTGTGTTATGTTCAAATTGTCCCCTAATACACCAATTGCGTGGGAACAAATTTTTATTTTTGAAACACGCATTAGGGCAGAATTCTGTAACCTCCTACACGTGGGATAGAAAACCTAATTTAAAGGGCACCAATAATAGCTAACATTTGTGCCGGGCTTACTGTTTGCTCGGCACACTGCCAAGAACTGGCATGTACTAGCCCTTCTCAATCTCAACGGCCTCTGTGACGTCGGTGTAGTTATCATCGTGCCATTTCAAAAAAGTTTTATTGCAGTAGAGTTGATTTACAATGTCGTGCTGGTTTCAGGGGTACAGCATGTATATATGTATATACATGTATTCTTTTTCAGGTTCTTTTCCCTTATAGGTTATTACAACATATTGAGTAGAGTTCCCTGTGCTGTCGAGTAGGTCCTTGTTGTTCACCTGTCTTATAGATACTAGTGTGTATCTGCTAATCTGAAACTCCTAGTTTATCTCCCCACCCCCCTTTAGTGACCATAGTTTGTTTTCTGTGTCTGTGAGTCTCATTCTGTTTTGTAAAGAAGTTCCTTTGTATCATAGTTTAGATTCCACTTATAACTGATATCATGTGGTATTTGTCTTTCTCTTTCTGACTTACTTCACTTACTTCTGATCATCTCCGGGTCCATCCCTGCTGCTGTAAATGGCATTATTTTCATTTCCTTCTTTTTTATGGCTGAGTAATATTCCATTGTATACATATGTACCACATCTTTATTCATTCATCTGTCAGTGGGCACTTAGGTTGCTTTCATGTCCTGGCTATTGTAAACAGTGCTGCAATGAACATTGGGGTGCATGCCTCATTTCGAATTATAGTTTTCTCTGGATATATGCCCAGGAGTGGGATTGCATCATCATAGACTTACCATATGATCCTGAAATCCCACTCCTGGGCATATATCTGGAGAAAACTATAATTATACCATTTTATACATGATGAAATGAAGGCACAGAAAGAGTGTTCACCATAACACAGCTGGTAGGATGGAGCTAGACTTGGCTTAGTTTGCTCTGCGCTCCACCTGAGACAGGCACAGCACGTGTGCAAATGCTCGGGGATTACAGTGTACTCGGTACCGAGTCCCACAGGCATCAGCTGTGTGCCGTGACCATAACAACAACGAAAGCTAACGGCACCTGGGGTGCCCTTCATAGTACTTCAGCATAAAGAAAAAAGGAAGTGATAAGCCCTCTCCATTTTGCTCAGGACATACCATCCTGGCGTATTTGATCCTGTTCCAGGCCCTTGCTCTCTCTGAGGGGAGGGGTATAAATAAACTGGATTTAGGGGATATAAATAAACCGGTGTCCGGAGGAAAGGCAGCGGGATGGTGAAGGCATGTCAAGCTGTGTCAGATGAGAAGATGTGAAGAAACTCATGGAATTTAAAAGTGAAACATGCAGAGTTGACATAAGTCTCCTTCAAGTATTTCAAAGGTTAGGGCATATCAAAACTATTTGATTTTAAAAAAATGTTAATTAACATTTAAACTAAATGTTAAATGGTTAACATTTATTGAGCTCAGGTCCAGACTCTTTGCGTGGACCACCTGGATTCCTCTGAGCAAAAGCCCTGTGATGCTGGTTCTGACATTCATGCCCAATCTACAGATGAATGGACTGAGGCAGCTGACGTCAAGTTTCTTGCCCAAGTCACATGACTCATTACTGGCAGAGCAGGAATTGGAACCTAATTATTAAGTTTGACATCAAAATTTCTACTCATCGTTCCCAAGCAGAAGAAACTTATCAGGAGACCAGTTTGGACTCCATGTAATGGAGAACTTTCTGGAAGTCATAAGTGCTCCAAGACAGACCAGGCTGCTTCTGGAAATTGTGACTAGCTAGCCCCCGGAGATTTTCAGGCTGAGGCTGGGGGGGCTCCTTGATGGGGTTGCATGAAGGATATACAGGTCGGAGAAGACTAACTTTCAAGATTTCTTACAAAACTTGTTTTCTATGGTTCTAACGGGGAGTCGACGAAGCCTGTTTCTAACAAAATACAGTTTAAAAAACAAGAAAAAATGAAACCGCGGCAACACGCACAGGGACGAGGGTGAGTGAGTTGACGCCTTGTCTGCCTGGATATTCCTGGGTAGGGTTTTGTAGTAACTTAACCTGGATGGATAAAGGTGAGTTTCCATACTGAGAGGTGTAAGTTCATTGGGGGGCTCTGTAGAGTAACTATGATCTAAAAAGCAGTGAACAGGAAATGCATGTGTAAAAATACCTTCACCTGTGGAATGTCACAGTTGTGAGTTGAAAGACTTATAGTCCCTCCCGTCTTAAAACACAATGAGACAAAGCGAGGAAAAACAAAACACTCCTGCGATACAGTTTCCCTTTGGCACAATCCCTTCTCCCCACACAGCAAACTCCTCAGAGAAGCCGGGTAGACCTTCCTCCTCCTCCTTTTTCATCCCACCTGCTTTCCTTCCTCCCTGCTGCTCCCTCCTTGTTCCTCCCTGATGGATGATCCTTGGTCCCTGTTCTTCCTGACTGCTCCCTGGTGTCGGATCCATCCCTTCTTTCTAGGTGCTGCTTCCTAGATTTTGGTTACCTTCCAAGTCCCCTTTGCTGACTCATTTTTCTTTGCGCATCTGCTAGAGGTTGTCTGTCTTCATGGTTCCATCACTTTTGTCTTGTCTCTTTTTACAGTCTCCCACCTCAGACTCTTTTGAGCCTTTAAGTGACGACATGACAGAGGATCCTCTTGGGTTCCCTGGTTAGCAAATGAAGCAAGCTTGACTCTCATCACATCAGACACCATCCATCTGGTGATGATGCTCAATTCACTGACTTGTAGGTCTCTGAGCTATAGAGTCATGTGTCCAGTTGGGAACTGTATATCTTCTCTTAGAGATCTCCAGACACCTTAACAAATCCAAAATGGAACTCATTTTCTCCCTACCAGCCCTCCCTCCCCTGTGTTCCCTATTTTTGTCCATCCAGAAATCTGTGAGTCATGCTCCGTTCTTCCCCTAACCCCCCGTCTGTCTAACCAAGCATTTAGTTCTATCTATCCCACCACCCAAATACCTCTCACAGCAGTCCGCTTCTCCATCCTCATGGGCATGCTCAGTTTTTTATCACCTGTCCCCTGCTTGTTTCTCTAACATCATCCCTCAGTACCATATGCTCATGGTCTACACTCCAGCCACACCGAAATTTTTTTCAGTCCCTGGAAATTTCTCTTCTCTCTTTGCTTCTCATGCTATTTCCTCTGCTCAGTGTGGTGAAAGTAACTTCTACTTTCAGTTTGGAAAATTCATATGTATTCTTCAGGAATCTGTTTAGATGTCATTTCTGTGGTAAATCGTCCCAACATCACAATCAAGGTACCCTTTTATACAGTCCCATGATGCCCTGTGCTTTCTCCGGTAAAAAGGATCTAGTGCAGGACCGTCAAATCTCTTATACACGTTTATTCATTGTCGGTCTCATTTGATTGTTAATTTCATGAGAACAGAGACAGTGTTATTGCCAACACATAGCAGATTCTCAGTAAGCATATGTTGAATGAATATGAAAAGACTGAGATTCCGCACCATGTTTTTATAGCCAGCTCTCAAAAGCTGTTGCATGTTACTTCCTGTATTGCTATATTTGAGGACTACCAAAGCCATGATCATCAGAGTGTGGGCACAGAACTAGTCATTTATAAGGATAAATTTGTCATGTGTCTTATAAACTTGGTCTTAGATTTGCAAACTTTTTTTGGTTCATTAACTTTAGATTTGTTCTTATGGAGCAGATAGTGAGCCTTTATGACGGTCTGCTCATTGATAAATTATTAAAAAAAAATTACATCCCAGAAAGTTTACTTTCTAAAACCATTAATCATTTAAATTTCTTCAAAGCTTAACAAAGAGGGGAAAAACTATTTATAATTACAAAGGGCTTACTTTTTAATTTTAGAGAAAACACTTACTTTGCAGCTTTAAGTTTGGACCAAAAAATATTTTGCAGATATTAAAGCTCATAAAAATATGCAACTCACCTATGACTATTTGGGTAATTCAGCCAATGAACAGTTTCCTTTATAAAAAAAGGTAAGGTGTATTGCCTATTCATCTGTGGGGAATACTGGGGAGATAACTTCTTCAGTAGTGGGATAGCTTTCCAGTTTAGAGTGGTTTTAGTTGAAAAAGAAAATTGAGATATGACTTCCGTGTCACAGACAGTAGCTGTATTAAAGAGCTCCTTTGTATATGTAATAAAATAGAAGACATTTCAAGCACTTACAGAGTTCCACGTCTAAGATAGCAGCCTCTGTAAGACTAGATCTAACTTACCCTATTGTAATGGAGCAGAAATACACGAGACATGATTTTGTTTGAAATATGGGATCATTTTCCTTTGATTCTCTGATTTTCAAGACACCCCACTCTCCTGTGCTACTTTAATGCCATATCACTTCTGTACCCTAATGCCTTATCCCAGCCCGGTAGTTATGAGCACCGTTCTTCATGTGTAAGCCAACTCTCCAAGGAGACAGTTTCAAAGAAATGCTTTTTCGATAACGGGGAAGATAATATTCTAGAATATAGTGACCAGACCAGGAAACAAAGATATGTAGGATTTTCAATTTTCAGATCTATGAAATTCTGAAATGGATAAACACCTGAAGTTCATAACATGGGCTATGGGGTAAAGGGGAAAATCGTATAAGTATATAAATACGTAAACGCACAGGTTAAAGGCATCCAGTTCCTTTGTTCTGCCTTCCAAAGGCCTTTCTCATGTAAAACCTGAGGCCAGTCAAGAAAACTAGGTGAAGGAAAGCTTGTGCTAAAACCCTTATAAGGTGACCTTCCCCCAAATTTCAATGTATTGCCTCATCTCATTTTCTGCTGACATAGAGACCGTGGTCTCTTAATTGTTCTGAAAATACGTGTGCTTGATAAAATATCTCTCAGCACACTTCAGGGGACAATGTCCACTTTCCTAGGCCATGACTTCCCCCTTGGTGACCCCCATTCTTTATCTGCCACTGTCATTAAAAGGCCAACCCTGCGGGCTTCCCTGGTGGCGCTGTGGTTGGGAGTCCGCCTGCCAATGCAGGGGACACGGGTTCGCGCCCCGGTCCGGGAGGATCCCACATGCCGTGGAGCGGCTGGGCCCGTGAGCCATGGCCGCTGAGCCTGAGTGTCCGGAGCCTGTGCTCCGCAACGGGAGAGGCCACAACAGTGAGAGGCCCGCGTACCATTAAAAAAAAAAAAAAAAAAAGGCCAACCCTGGCCCTACCCCTAGCTCTGTATTAATACAGTTAAGGGTATAGGTTTAACTGCATTCACAAAGGGACCGCGAGATAGACCGGTTCAAGCGAGAGACAAGAACAAAGCTTATTTCTCTCACCATTCAGTGCAGAGAGGCAGTCTGGGGTGGACGGGGCTCTGCTGACCTGGGTACATGCCTTCTATCCCCGGGCCAAGCTGGTTGCACTAGCCTCCCGTCCACCAGCTTTCCTTGGAAGGTTAGAGCCCGGAAATTGCCGGCACCACTTCTGCTCGCATTCGTCGATCTGAATTTAGCTTTTGGCCACCCGAAGCTGCAGGAAGAGAGCCACAAAATCGTGTCTCTAGGTGGGTGGTCACGTGCCCACGTAAAACTGGGGGATAAGTTGGGGATAAAATCGTTTAGCAGCCTGTGCACAGCCCCTGAGCCGCCTGTGCTCCATACTGTGTGTCAAGCTCACGCATCTCCTCTCCATCAGAGTTTGCCCTCATGTGGTACAATCGCTTGTGCCCCTTCTAAGGGATGGTGGCGAATACATACCGCTTCTCGAAAGATTTAGTAGTTGTAACCCTGACTCTTTTTTTTTTTTTTTTTTTGCGATACGCGGGCCTCTCACCGTTGTGGCCTCTCCCATTGCGGAGCAACAGGCTCCGGATGCGCAGCCCCAGCGGCCATGGCTCACGGGCCCAGCCGCTCCGCGGCATGTGGGATCTTCCCGGACCTGGGCACGAACCCGCGTCCCCTGCATCGGCAGGAGGACTCAACCATTGCGCCACCAGGGAAGCCCAACCCCGACTCTTAAATTGCACCTTCTACGGCCCAGGCTTCAACTACCAGTGAATATAAACCTTCACTCATTCAGTCATTCTTGGATTCATCAAATGTTTACTGACCATCTGATCTAGGTGAGGACACAGCACTCAGACACAGTTGAAGGAGGAAGACACCAGGCAAAGACACAAGGACAGCTGGAATGCCTTTAAAGGTCAACCAGGGCTCGACCCGGTGCAGAAAGTTAGCAGCAGGTCAGAATTCACCGGGGCAGAGAGACCCCACTCAGCTTCTGATTCTGCCTTGAAAATCTCAACGGCAAAGCCGTACATGTGAGGATACACTGGTCGGTGACTCCAGCGGGAAAAAAGGGACCTAGAAGATCAGGACTCCTCACATGCTGCTGTTAATAATCCCTCCAATAAAAATGTTACAATTTTTAAAATGTTTTTTAAATTTAAAAAAATTCAAATTAAAAAAGTTTTAAAAATGATAATAATCCAGCCCTCCCGTATAACTCTAAATGAGGAGCTCTCTGCTCCAAAGGGCCCGAGTTGGGTCAGCTCTCTTATTAAAAGTGCTGATGATGTGAACCGCTCACCCTGAGTGGATGCTGGGTGCAGGTGCCCTGGCCTCTGTTGCTCACAAAAGCCCTGTGAGGAGCCTGCCGCATGTGGTTCCCAAGTGGCCGAGGGCTCCGATGCCTCATCCCTAGCCCGCATGGTGGGATCGACCTTTGTTCCACCCCTCCCTTCCCCCGTAGCTTATTTCTGCTTCCCCGCGGTGCCCTCTTTGGTTCTCTATGCAGAGGGGAGCTGTTATGAAATCCTATTTAAGCCTCTATGTGTGGTATTTTTAAAAAACAAACCATACCCTCCCTCTCCCTTTTCTAAAGTCAATATTTTGGGGCAGAGCTAACACGGGCTGTGCCCTTTCACATGGGCGTTCAGCAGATGCAGTCGATGTTTGTGATGATGGCGGTAACCAGCCACACTCACTGAACCCCGTGCAGGTGCCGGATGTTTTCATGCACTCTGTCCCCATCCGTCCTCACGGTCACCCTGGGAGACAGTTATTGTCCCTTTACCAAGTGGAGAACAGGGCTGGAGTGTGGGAAGCCTGCTCAGCATCTCACAAGGAGTAAGGACAGAGCCAGGATCCAACCGGCTTAATCTGACTGCAAGAGATCCATTGCCTGGGGGGAAGGTGCTTAAAAAAGCGACAGTTGAGGATTGCAGAGACTGTTAATTCTGTGTATTCCAGACAGTTCTGGGAAAACTGGGACCACTGGTCACCTCTCCCTCTCTGGGTCTGAAAGACTTAACGCTTACCTGCGAAGGCACCCAACAAACATTGCACTTAGCGAATCAAATTTGCAGAATCTTTCTTAAAAGACAAGCAACTGTTTTCCTTCATGCCCTCCCTGCCTTTCTCATGAAAACAAAAAGAAAAGGGCATGGAAACAACTTTCTCACATAGCAGGAGCCCTCTGGTGGGCTTCCAGCAGGTCATCAGACACTCCCAGGCACCCCCTCCTCATCCTCTTGCCGCCCCAGGGCATTTGCACTTGCCAGGTAGGACAGCTTGCCCTAAACACTCAGCAACTGCCAACACAGAGCCAGGGCCTAACCACAAAACCCCCGCCACTCACTGCCAATTAGCTTTGTTTTCAGTATAAACAGCACTACCTTGAAGAAAAATACAGCCTCCCAAAGCAGCAAAGATCCCTCCCCCCACAGCCCCCGAACAGGTGAGAGATGCTGGGCTGAAAAGCAGTGGGGCTTTTTTGCTTGATTTCTTGCAAATTCCTTCTCCATCAAGGCCACCAGGAGCCCAGATGCCGAGGTGGGGAACAGGCCTGACTCTCCAGAGGCAGAGAACAGAGAGTGAACCAAGACAATGATCTTATTCTCTGTGCTCTTTCTGGCAGTCCTTTGTGTGTATGTGTGTGGTAGTTTTTCGGGTCTGTGACAGACAGTGTGCAAACAGCACGCGTCGGCAGAGCCAACCTCGGAAGGCCTCTGCACACAGCACAAAGGCATCTTTTACGTGGTGGGCCTCCTCCCATCAGAGTGCCCGACCCTGATGCTTTCTTTGTTGAAAAGGAAAAAAAAAAAAAAAAAAAAAAAAAGATCATACTTAAGCAAAAGTAAACCACGGCCTGATACTGTGCCAACAACATTAACCAACTTCTCGTCAGGGCCTTTGAAGTCAGCAGGGGGCAACATGCTTGTGGTGCAAGGGAAGAACGATACTTTAAAGCGGTTGCTTTTCATCCCTTTAACTTAATGAAAGATTAATGGCCTTGTTATTTTTGTTTCTGCTTCTTCTCCCCCCTCACCGACCTTTAATTCCCCCCCACCCTTGTTGAAACTGAAAATCCTGCCTCACAATGGTTTTCTGGATCGCTGGGTTTTGTGAATACAACTCCTACCCCTTCACCGCCATCTGCAAACTGGACCACCTACTCCAAGACCAAAGCATCCAGGTGTCCACGGAGGCAGAGCTCCTGGGGAACAGACAGATGGTGGCAACCCAGGAGGACTGGGTTTTATTCAAACAAACCTCACCTCCTCTGAAATGGCCTGGAATTCCTTGGCAGGGAACTTCTCTCTTTCCTTGAAGATTCAGTGTTGTGTTTCCTGGCACCATCTTGGGAGGCTGGCCACGGACTGATGCGGTGGTTACACGTCCTGGGCCCAGGGAATCATGCTGGTCAGAGGCAGAAAAGTACAAGCACAGAATCATCCCATAGGCAGGGGATTCCTCCGTCCTTATCTACCCGTCCCCGAACCTTGCTCTTTTCTCTGTCTTCCTCATGCGATGTCACGGCAAGTCCATCCACCAGTGTTATGTCCCAGAAAGGTAGGGGTCATTCTTGACACTAACTGGTCCCCTCCCTCTCACCCATATCCAGCCAGTTAGGAAGACGTGTTGTTTCAACCTCCAAAATATGTCCCAAGGACACACCACTTCTATTCCTGTCCACTCCCGCTCAAGTTCAAGCTGGCTCACCTCTTGCCTGGAGCACAATCTGAGTCTCAGGGTCTCCTGCCTTCCCTTTCCTATCCTCTGGCTCTCCTAACTCTGCCACCGGTGGGATCCTTCTAAAATTAAGCTCACGTCACTGTCTTGCTTAAACCCTCAGTGGCTCCTTAGTTCTCTTAGAAGGAAACCCAAACTCCTTAGTGGGTGGCTGCAGAGCCCTGCATGGCCTGGCCACTGCCCACGTCTCATGCACTCTGCTCGGCTTTCACTCTCCCACGGGCGCCATGTTGGTTGCTGTCTCTATCCCTCCTCAAAGACCGGCCCTTTTGGTCAGCTGGGCCTCGGCCAAGCGCACCCCTCAAGAATCCATGTACGCATCTCCTCACTCACCCAATCATCTGACGTGATGTTCCTCTCTATCTCTTCATCCCCATTTTATTCTTTTCGAAGCATTCATCTTTACCCGAATTAATTTATTTGTGGATGATCCAACTCCTTCTGCTGAATGCACGTTGCAGGAAACTGGGCACCCAGACGGTCTTGTTCACTCAGTGTTTACTTCTTTTTTTTTTTTTTTTTTTTTTTTGGCTGTGTTGGGTCTTCGTTGCTGCACACGGGCTTTCTCTAGTTGTGGTGAGCGGGGGCTACTCTTCATTGCGGTGCACGGGTTTCTCACTGCGGTGGCTTCCCTTGTTGCAGAGCACGGGCTCTAGGCACGTGGGCTTCAGTAGTTGTGACACGCGGGCTCAGTAGTTGTGGCTCACGGGCTCTAGAGCGCAGGCTCAGTAGTTGTGGCGCATGGGCTTAGTTGCTCTGCGGCATGTGGGATTTTTCCAGACCAGGGATCAAAACTGTGTCCCCTGTATTGGCAGGTGGATTCTTAAGCACTGCGCCACCAGGGAAGCCCAGTGTTTACTTCTTGAATGTTCGCTGTGTGCCAGGCATGCTTCTAGGTGGTGAGTGATCCACAGTGATCGAGACGGAGTCCCCCTATTCATAGAGAATCAGTAGTATTTGTCTTCAGTGTGGCCCTTGTAATAAAAAGCATCATTTGGTTCCATCCATGTTGCTGCAAATTTCATTCTTTTTTATGGCTGAGTAGTATTCCATTGTGTGTGTGTGTGTGTGTGTGTATACCACATCTTCTTTATCATATAACAGAATCACTTTATTGTACAGCAGAAATTAACACAACATTGCAAATCAACTATGCTTCAATTTTATTTATTTATTTATTTATTTATTTATTTATTTATTTATTTATTTTGCGGTACGCGGGCCTCTCACTGTCGTGGCCTCTCCCGCTGCGGAGCACAGGCTCCGGACGCGCAGGCTCAGCAGCCATGGCTCACGGACCCAGCCGCTCCGCGGCATGTGGGATCCTCCCGGACCGGGGCACGAACCCGCGTCCCCTGCATCGGCAGGCGGACTCTCAACCACTGCGCCACCCGGGAAGCCCTATGCTTCAATTTTTAAAAAAGCATCATGTTTAAAGTTTGTTTCAAGAGCAGAGCACCATAGAGGATGCCAGGAATGGTCTCTACAATTTGGCCAATTAAATCAGGGAAAGGTGAATATTCACGTGCAGACCCAAAGGAAATATTTAGAATGTGGTTAAAAGTCCCAAGTTCATTCAGTTGGATACAATCATACACTCAGTTTATACCTGACCAGTTTCTGCAAATTTAGAGGTGGATTACAAAATGAGCCCTGGTAGAACAATCTAGAAATTATACTACCTGGAATAGGATAGCACCCTTTGACTCAATCATTCTGCCAGTTCAGTAAAATATAGTTATATCTCATCGTAAAAGGCAATAAGCTACCAGATTTATTTATAATTTCCATTTCAGGTAAATTCCACAAAATCCATAAAGACAGCTGTGATGCTCCTGATGAGTGAGAATCAGCAGACCCTCCCAGGGGGTATGGGTCACTGATATTCCTCCACGCCTCCCCACACCTGCCCTGTACAGCTCATATGTCATCTGGACCTCCTATATACAGCTGTCTTCCCCAGGATATTTCAAAACCTCCTGGTGGGCTGGAGCATTCCTTAGTAAGAGCTTGGTAAATGCTGTTTTATATCAGATCTGTGAGTGGAAGGAAGAAAATTCAGTCTGAGACCATCTCATCAGCAGAGGCTATGTATACACGGAAACAGAATAAGTTTTGATTCCCGTGGTTTCACACATTGCTCACATAATTATAATTTTATGCATGTATTTAAAAGTTTTCTGAAACATCCTACATTTACCCAAATTCTAGCTACATGATTCTAACGATTTCGTCAATCGCTTGTCATTAAAAACAATTCTAATTCCAGTGAACGTGAGATTTCTTTGCCTCCTAGGACTCTTTGGCTTGGGATTTCCAGACACACTTTTAGTATTTTATAGGTGATCTACCTGCCAGTCGCTGTAAGAGCAGAGTCTTGAGGTGTTCACACCTGATACTGTCCCAAGAACACGGCTGATGCCTTGCGTCCAGCCAAACAATGACCATATTACATAAATGCTTAAACCCTGCACTTGGAAGAATTTAGTAAAGACAAACCCTAACGCATGATGTTAAATACATTCCCTTATTTTAATAACTCAAGTTGATTTCAGATCAGGAATCACAGAAGTCTAATACTCTGAAAATTAAACAGAAATTTTCTGCCTTTACACCAAGCAGCCTGCTTAATAAATCAGTAATGAAAAAGAATAATTCATTATGGCTTGTGAATTCTGACAGCTCTAAAAAGATGTCCTTTCTCTTGCCCCAGAGGGAGAACAGCATTTTCTTTTTACCTTCAAGACACTGGCGTTAAGCATAATTTCTCTGTCTGTAGAACTTTACTACTGAAGAGGAGACGGGATTAGATTTTTACATCACAGCCTATTTTAAGCAATTAAAATCCGCAAGTAATCTTTCCCATTCATCCACCCCCGGGGAGAGGAAGATGTAAGAGACCATTCTTGGGCCTCAGTTTAGATCAATGTTTGCATTCCTATTAGCTGAATTAGCTGGGATTCCGGAGCACGGAACCCATTTATTTCAGATTCTGCAAGAATGTGGTTGCTGATTGGGTTCCATTAGTACAATCAAACGGCATATTGCACCCCTCCTCTGTACTAAAACGTGTCTTTGTCCTTCATCGTGTCAGTGAATGAAGATGCTTCGTGTGGTTTGATATTAAGCCATACGGAGGGTTAACAACCTGGCTTCTTCTCTTCAACTCTCTTAAATTTCTGGTAATTCTCAGCATTAGGCAGTGGTGTGATGGAGTCAGTTCATGCTGGCTCATGAGAACTGATTGTTACTTTTCAGGAATTTTGTAAGCCAGTTGTTAAATGTAGCCATTATTAAAAACTTAATTTTATATGTACAATTAAATAAAGTGTATTAGAAATAAAGGTGATAAATCCTCAACGTTTATCAGTTCCTCATTATTTTGCTCTATTTTACTATGGCCTGTGTTCTTGAGGTTAATTACATCTGATTTATCTGCAGGGAGGGAGTGCTACCTGATGCAGGGCTGCAGTGTATCTCTTTCTAACTCTAGTTGGTGATGTCCTGTTGGTATCTTGAAATTGACCAAGGTAGGAGTGTTTACACCATGGAAACTGGCAAACGTTGTAAATCAAGTTTATTTTTAAATTTACTTATTTTTGCTGTTGCTTTGTTTCTCTGAAGAGTTGGTTGTTAAACATTTACCAGAGCACCACACTGGCCATGTTGGGGGCTGGTGGTGGGAGATGGATGATTTAAGAGATGCTTGAGCTAAAATGTAACTACATGAAGCCAGCACTTGCATCTGAGAGCCACTGAAAGTCATTTACTGGTTTGAAAGTTCCTTTGTTGGACCAGCACATAGTGCATTCTTAGTACTGGGGATACAGCCATGGACAGAGTGGTGAGGTCTCTGCTCTGAGGGAGCTGAATTATCAGGTATTAAGATATTATTCAATAGGTGTAGTAAATTGGTTAATGTTTTAGAGAGTAGTGGGGCCACATTAGATCAGATGGGCAAAGGAAAGCCTCCCTGAAAAGGCCCTGTTTTATTTGCTTCATTCACTCATCACAAATTAAACTGTACTTCTTAATTTACATCCTGTGTATTATCTGCTCCCCACCCCACCTCCAAATCTTCAATGCAAGCTTCATGAGAACAAGGACTCTCTCTGGATCTGTATCCATAGTGCCTGGACCACAGTAGGTACACAGCAGATATTTTTTGGATGAATTAAGTGGTACTTGAGCTGACGCCTGCAAAATGGAAATGATTCCTGTGAAGAGTCAGGAGATAAGAGACCCAGGCACAGGGAACAGCACATAGAAAGCTATGAGGTGCAAAGAGGTTGGAATGAGAAAAAGGGCAGATGGGAGATCAGAGCAAAATATAAAAGAAGGGAAAGTCACATCACACTAAGCACCAGACCTGTTTATGTGCCTGCAGATCCTACAACTCTACTTCTCTCTTAAATTTCCCATCCCTTTATCTCCATGGTGTATCATGGTTATGTCCTCAGCTTTATCTTCCAGTTCCATAATTCCTTCTTCAGCTGGATTTGATCTGCTCTTCAATCCATCCATGAAGTGTTTTGGGTTTTCACCTTAGAATCTCTATGGACTTCTTTTGCAAATCTATACTTTTCTGAAAAAAAAAAACCCCAAAACCAAAAAACTGTCCTATTCATTTCTGGTTTTCTAGTTTCTTCTTTTATTTCTTTCATCATTTTAAAGACTGATACCATTTTCTTCTCTGGACTCTCCCTGAGAATTTACTTGTCTAATATTAATATTACACTCTTATTATATTCTTTTATTTTCACACTTTTTATATCTATGACGTGTCCCTTGTAAATGGCACATAGCTGGGTATCTCTTTCCATCCAAGTTGATATAACTTTTTTTTTTAGGGGGAGTTGACTCAATAGTACTTCTGTCATGAATTTTCTACATGCATAGTCTTATTTCTGTTTCGTTTATGTGGTCCCTTTGTCATGCTTTCTTCCTTTTTAAAAAAATTGAGTCAAGCCGTCTTTTTCTATTTCATTTACTTTTTGTTTTAGCAACTGCTATGCCAGCCATGCATACTGGTTATATTTCTCTAGAGGTAATTTAAAATTTTAATCATCTCATTCAATTTTATATTTTTATTTATATCTAATATCAATCAATAGCTTCACTCCCCAAGCAAATCAGGAACGCTGACCCCACTCTTTGCCTCCTAGCCATACTGAGGTTCTCTGGGAGGCATCTAGCCTCTACCGCCCCTCACAAACCAGTATCTCCTGGTGGCGTGCGGGATGCTGACCAGCCACTGATCTGACTCACCCATCTGAGTTCTCATCTTCAGGTACTTCTGGAACTTTCGCTTCTACTGATGCTGCCATTCTTGTAGGCCACAGATCTGAAGATTTAAATATAATTATGTAGATGTAAAATAGATAATCAACAAGGACCTACTGTCTAGCACAGGGAACTCTACTCAGTACTCTGTGGTAACCTATATGGGAAAGGAATCTGAAAAAGAATGGGAAAAAAATGTCAGTTTATTTTAAAAACAAATAAATAAATGAAATTATAAATCTAACTATATATAATTATATTTTCCCATAACCTCTGGAAATTTGGAGTAAGAAGGAGAGGCCGTAGTTACCATGCTATTCTGATCAAATATCCTTTTTAAAGACATTTTTCCAGTTTTTAAACATTTAAATAATGAATATTTTTTGCGGTACGCGGGCCTCTCACTGCTGTGGCCTCTCCCGTTGCGGAGCACAGGCTCCGGACGCGCAGGCTCAGCGGCCACGGCTCACGGGCCCAGCCGCTCCGCGGCACGTGGGATCCTCCCGGACCGGGGCACGAACCCGCGTCCCCCGCATCGGCAGGCGGACCCCCAACCACTGCGCCACCAGGGAAGCCCCTTAACAGAAGTCTTGAAAACTAGGTATTGTACTCCCTATGTGGAAGGTGAGGAAACTAAGGCCCAGACACATTAATTTGTATAAAGTTACCACTCTTGGTAAAGGAAAAAAAGCTAGTATTGGAAACGGGGTTTGTCTGATGCTGAAGCTCACGTTCCTTCTGCTCCGATAACATAGCGGCAGCCGCTTCTCCTCCTGTCCCGTCTCCGTCTCCTGCTTTTCTCCTCCTCCTCCTCCTATTGTCATGATTATTGCTCACTTCTTTTCCCGTGAGGAATCCCTGAGTCCCTTGTGGAGCTGCTGACTGGATGTCTCCCCAGGCGTTTCCTGTGCCTCCTGCCTGGGCGGACGCCCACATTTGCCAACGCTTATCCAACGTCTGTTTCCTCCTCTTGACTTTAAGCTTCCTGTGAGCAGGTTCACCTTGTTTTACTAAGGTGTCCCACAGAGTCCAGTACATGCCTGAGGCAGAGTGGGCGTTCAGTAAGCATTAACTCAATAAATAAGTGAGTCAGCGCTTAGGAGGTGTTTACAAATGAATGCTGCAGAGGACCACAGTCTAAGCCTGAGAAGGTAACTTGAAGATAGAAGGTGAGAAGAAACTGGGTTGGAAACTAGACTTTCAAAACACTTAAAGTATGGAAACTTAATTCCACTAGTGAAATACCCAGACAGGATGACTTAGTGTCCTCCAAAACATCTTTTGGTTTCATAGAAGACAGTTGCAAAGCATATTGCTCTATTTTAGCTGTCTAGTATAAGGAAGCCTCTTGCTGTGCATTTTTAAATAAAAATCGATTACTTGGATTCAACTTTGCTACATCATTTTATTATCCTATATAATGGCTGATATCTACATTCCCACCACAACAAGAGTTGTTATTAAGAAGCTGAGATTCAAATTAAGGGTACACCTATGATTTTATCAATCAATTCATTCAAAAATATTCATGGAGTCTATAGTACACCAAATACCGTGTGCAATTTTCTTTTTTTTTCTTTTTTTTTTTTTTTTTTTTTTTGCGGTACGCGGGCCTCTCACTGTTGTGGCCTCTCCCGTTGCGGAGCACAGGCTCCCGGACGCGCAGGCTCAGCGGCCCTGGCTCACGGGCCCAGCCGCTCCGCGGCATGTGGGATCTTCCCGGACCGGGGCACGAACCCGCGTCCCCTGCATCGGCAGGCGGACTCTCAACCACTGCGCCACCAGGGAAGCCCTACCGTGTGCAATTTTGTCAAGACACAGAGATAATTAAAATGTAGTCCTTGTTATTAATCTTTACATTTTATAGGTGGGAGAAATATGGAATTCTTTGTGAATGTGTGCATCCTGTGGAAGGACAGTTCTTGGCTTAATGGAGAAGCTTTGTTTGCTTAACTCTTCACAGAAAAAGGACTTGACATAAACATGACTTCACTGGATTTTCTCTCCGGGTTACGACTTGTGCCTGGTGGGAGTAGAGACATACAACACGTTCATTATACAACCTCATCCTGTAAGCATTGGTCCCTACCCTTCACACTTACTCTTTTAATCTTTTCAACAAGTAATAAAAGTTGCCTTGACCTCATACATCCTTTACAGCAAAAGAAAGATAGAGATGATTGATTGTTACTCTCGGTGACTTCTGAGTCAAGAATAGTGGTTTATTCAGCTTTACATCCTCTGAGGCGGGGAGTAAATGCTGGATGAATGAATAATGCAACTCTAAGATGGGGTAGACCAGATTTGTCTCCTGTAAAGTTACTATTTTTCCCTTTGTAAGTAATAAGTATCTTATGAGGAGGTTACTTTGCAACTACGTGAATAATGCTGTTTCTCATCAAACTTTCACCCACTAATTTTAGCATCCGTTGATGATTCTTGTCTGAAACGATTATTACTGCGGTGTTTGCCAAATGGTGATTTCGCCAGTTTCTTTTAAAATATGACTGTGCATTAAAAAGACACACACACCTCAATGCCTCCGGTACTTTTTAGCATATGACCTTGTGCATGTTACTTACACTCCCTGAACTTTATTGTCTTTATCTGTAGGTTGGGAATAATAACAGTATTTGACTCTCAGGGATTGTTTGAAAATTTCCCAGGAAGAGGAAAGAGCCCAAAGAGAAGGAAGAGAAAACCTGGGTCATTACTCCATGACCACATCAATCTGCAGAGTGAAAAATGTAGGATTCTGCTCAAAGGTACCCATACTATGCCCCGGCTAAGAAGAGCTGTAAGTCAAGATGGAGGAAGACATCTCCCACCTTCAAGACTAGAGAGGGCTGACTCTAACATTAATTTAGCCAAGAAGTGGAAGTGAATCTTGAAATCCTTTAAATGCTGTTTACTTCCAAATGAACAAACCCTGATCTTTGGATGAACCCACTGAAGTCTGTAGAATACACCTCTGTGAGCATCCACATAGAGATCTAGGCTTGTAAAACAGAAATTGAGGGGGAGGAGCCTTTGCTTTCTAATCAGGTACATCAAACACAGTCAAAATCCCACCTAAAGTTCTTCTTGAAAAATCAATGAGTGGGTCATGATCAAAGTGTTTGAATTTTCCAGCTTCCCCAAGTAACAGTATTCTTGATGATACTTTAAAAGAAGACAGTACGTAAAGGAACAGGACATTTCTTTATTTGGTTTTTCAGCACACTGGGGTGCTAAGCTCACAAAAGCCCATTGAATGCACCATCTTCTTTTTATCCTAAAAAAGAAACTTCTAATCTATTATCATGACTTCACTTTGTTTATAAATCCAATTTATAAATTATAATTTCATCCATTCATTTCATTCAATAAATATTTACTGTGCACCTACTATGTGCCAACACCGTTGCCTATGCTGAGGACACAGTGGTGAACAAGACACACCAAAAAGGGCTGCCTTCCTGAGCTAACCTTCTAGTGGGTGGACACAGGGGTTAAATAAGATCAATAGTTAACATATACAGTATGTTAGATGTGTGACAAGGGTATGGAAAGAACAAAGCAATGAAGGAAGATAGGGAGTGCTGGGTTACAGGCTGGAACTTTGGACAGTGATTCCAGAAGAGACCTAGTGCATTTGAGCAGAGAGTTTAGGAGGAAAGGGAAGAAGCTAAGTGGCTCTCAGAAGGAAGAGCATCCCAGGCTGAGGGAACAGCAAATGCAAAGGCCCCGAGGTAGAGCAAACAAGGTCTGTTGAGGATGTGTGGAGACTAGAGCAGGAGATGAAGTTGAAGAGGTACGAGGACCAGGACGACAAAAGGCCTTGGAGAAGTCTTAGGGACTTCAGCTTTTACTCCCAGTGAGGTGGAAAATTCCTTGAAGGGTCAGAGGAGAGGAGTGATGACTTTGGTTTTTATGGGGTCACTCTGGATGCTGTATGGGCAATAAACTGAGGGAGTTAGTAAGAGCAGAAGCAGTGAAACCAGTTAGAGAGTTTCTGTAATAATTCAGGTGAGAGATAAAGGCAGTCTGGACCAGTGGGTGGCAGTGGAAGTGAGCACTGTTGAATTCTATGTCATTTCAATTATATAGATAGGTGACTGATTGATGGATGGATGGACAGATAGATAGATGATTGATAGATGTGTCGATGGATGGATGGACGAATAGATAGATGACTGACTGATAGATGGATAGATGGATGGATGGGTGGATGGATGGGTGGACAGATAGATAATTGATAGATGGGTGGATGGATAGAAAGATAGAGAGATGGAGAGATAGAGTTAGGATATGGCTGAGTCCTCTGTAACGGATAAAAATTATCTATGTACCTATATTATAGCTATAGCAATATCTACATATATATTATTTTTACCAGTTGCAGAGGACTCAGTCATGCCCCTCATTCATGGCACATTGATATCGTGGGTATTAGTTTCCCATTGCTGCTATAACAAATTTCCACAAGCTTAGTGGTAATCAAAACAACACAGATTTACTCCTTTTTTTTTTTTAACATCTTTATTGGAGTATAACTGCTTTACAATCGTGTGTTAGTTTCTGCTTTATAACAAAGTAAATCAGCTATACATATATCCCCATATCTCCTCCCTTTTGCGTCTCCCTCCCACCCTCCCTATCCCACCCCTCTAGGTGGTCACAAAGCACCGAGCTGATCTCCCTGTGCTATATTCTTTTATATTCTGGAGGCCAGAAGTCAGAAATGATTTTACTGGGCTACTTGCAACCTCACCAGCCCCCGCCAGGATGCTCTGGGATGCTCCTGACGAGGTCCTTAGGGACCTCCACACACTAAATCAGTGGCTGAGTCTTCACCCTTCTTGATCTCTCAGCCGTGTCTGACCCAGGTCAGAACTTACTTCTTAAACATGATTTGCCCTCGGCCTCCAGGAATCCACACTGCTTTTCCTCCCATCTCATCAGCTGCTCTCTCAGTAGACTTGGCCGTGTTCCTCTTCCCCTGGACAGTAAACATGGGAGTACCCAGAGCCTAGACCCTGCTAGCCTAGTCTGGGTGGTCCCGTCTGTTCTCATGGTGCTCATGGCCATTTCTTTGATAATAACTCCCAAGTGGATCTCATCAGCCTCTGGCTTAACCCCTAGACTTGTATATCCAACTAGCTCCTTGACATCTTCATATGGATGTCTAATAGGCACAAAAAGTGAAGGCTACAAGAGCAAATAAAAGCAGGAAATCAGAGACAGCCAGTGGGGACGATAATTTCCAGAAGCTTTGATGAAAGGGGGATACAAGAGATGGGGCCATACCTGGAGGGGAGTATGGGGTCCATGGAGGGTTTTTTTTGGTTTTCTTTTTCTTTTTCTTTTTGAGGTACGCGGGCCTCTCACTGTCATGGCCTCTGCCGCTGCGGAGCACAGGCTCCGGACGCGCAGGCTCAGTGGCCATGGCTCACGGGCCCAGCCGCTCCGCGGCATGTGGGATCTTCCCGGACCGGGGCACGAACCCGCGTCCCCTGCATCGGCAGGCGGACTCTCAACCACTGCGCCACCAGGGAAGCCCCTTGGTCAGGTTTTCAGTCAGGTTTCCTCTGACTAAAAAATTCTAAGTAAAATAAGAATAAAGCATGCCTCCCCTTCCTCACCTCCCCACGGACGTCTAATGGAATGAAAACTCAGATTGTGGATAAAAATCCAGC
>RJWK010003733.1:0-56610 GCA_004363435.1 Platanista minor | reverse complement strand
GAAAAGACCCCATTATCTTAATTCCAAAAGCATTTTCTATTTGTGGCTCAGGCAACATTTCAGCATCTCATTAAATGTGTTTAATTTCATTCCCTCAACAGTGACCCACATACCACACCAGTGACCACAGCTTCAGTGCCCCAGCCCCTAAATTCTATTAGTGTGCAGAAAGCCTCCTGGTTGCAACATAATGTTCAATCAGTGCAGAGAAATTAATTAAATTAAAATTATTTTTATTGTGATTTAATTAGCTCGATTTAATTACTTTGTTCACTGACTGAGCATTCTGTTGCTGCAGCCAGATCCTCGCTTTCATTCGTGGCATGAATGTTCCCACAGAATTACACATTTTCTCTGTTCAGCCATTGGAGCAGGCTGGGGGAGTCTGCCAGAAACTCATGATTTATCACAATCAGCATCATCACAAATTATAGGAAGCATCCAGCAATATAACTTCTAAATGAAGTGTCTGAAAGCAGGTCACACCGCCAGCCTCGGCTGTTAATCCATCATATTTCATAGTCAACCCGACACCTTGTCCAATTAGCCACGCCTGCTGCCTCTCTGGGCACCTGAGGGAGGGGTCCAGCTCCTGCACAGGCTGGCACCCCTAGAAAGGCCTGGCCGGCCCTCGTTGGCCTCCCCAGGCCCCAACTTCACACTCACTGTGGCTGTTCAAGCTGCCGTTCCTGCTTCTTCTCCCTCTGAGCCTGAGCTTCCCCGTCTGAAATTCAGTATTTCCTCTGATTGCAAAAGTAGGCAACAAACCACAGTGCCCAGCAACCCCTGGGACTGAGTCACCAAAGCACACCAGACACTTCCATGATTACATTACAGCTACTGTCCGTATCTTGGAACCCTTTACTTTCCTCACCACTTCAAAACAGCAGTGGGTATTTGAGCCCCCAGTAGATCACACGTGAACCCAACCTTTCTCCCCTGCAGGCCAGTCCACGATGCCGCGTGTGATTCAAGCTGGACAACAGTGACTGTCACAGTGGTGTTTTACAGAAATGAGATCAGCTCTAGCTTGGCTATATTTGAACTGTGTCATCTTGATGACTGTGCTCAAAGCTGTGCAAAGTTGTTTTCTTATGTTCTAACAACTGTGTGTCAATATATTTGGCTTTCTGCACGGTCTTATGTGTTTTATGATCTGAATCCATTCTTCTGAGAAGGGATTCTATATGCTTTGTTAGACTGCTCTAACAACAGAGGCCTAAGCTTTTTTCTTGTTGTGTTTTTTTTGGTCTCTGTGTTAGTTTCCTGTGGCTACTGTAACAAATTACCACAACTTTGGTGGCTTCAAACAACAGAAATTTATTGTTACATAGTTCTGGAGACTAGAAGTTCAACCTCAGTCTCACCGGGCAGAAATCAAGGTGTCCTGGGGCCATGCCCGCTCCAGAGGCTCCAGAGGAGAATCCTTGCCTTTCCTCTTCCAGCTTCTAGGGGCCACTAGCATTCTTTTGCTTGTGGCTGCATCACTGCAATCTTTGCCTCCAGATTCACGTGGACTTCTCCTCTTCTGTGTGTGTGATCTCCCTCTGCCTCTCTCTTATAAGGACACTTTTGATGGCATTTAGTGCCCAACTGGATAATCCTGGAAACTCTCCCCATCTCATGTTCTTTAACTGAGTCACATCTTCAAAGGCTCTTTTTTCCAAATAAGGTAACATTTACAGGTTCCAGGTCCCGATATTTTGGGGGCCACAATTCAGCCTGCTATAGTTCCTACGCTTAATTCTTTATTGACCATACAATTCTGTCCTTGAGGAAGGGACATAAAATGATTTCAAAAATGTGACAAGGGCTTCCCTGGTGGCGCAGTGGTTGAGAGTCCGCCTGCCGATGCAGGGGACACGGGTTCATGCCCCGGTCCGGGAAGATTCCACATGCCGCGGAGCGGCTGGGCCCGTGAGCCATGGCCGCTGAGCCTGTGCGTCCGGAGCCTGTGCGTCCGGAGCCTGTGCTCCGCAGCAGGAGAGGCTACAACAGTGAGAGGCCCTCGTACAGCAAAAAAAAAAAAAAAAAAAAAAAAAAAAAGTGACAAAATTGGTAGCAAGTTAAAATAGATGTCCATGCAAAGCCCATTGCAATAATTAGATAAGAGTTCATGAGATGGTTAAAGAGACAGCAAGACTTTTAAAAAATTAAGTTTTTACTATGGTCCAGGAGAAGAAACACGCCTGTTTCTTCACCTCCAGATGAAGAAAGTACAAGCTTTGCAAACCTTGCTACTAGAACATGTGTGGTTCTTGGGCCCTGAGATTCACGGGGCCCAGGCTGGCAGTTCTGCTGTTCCCTCCTCCACCTCATCCTGCCTAGAGGGGGCTGTATTTGTGTGTTCTGCAAAGTGTTGAATGAGGAACTTAGGTCACTGACCAGAAGTGAAAAAGGGCAGGGACTGTGTGTTTTTCAATTAAATAGAACAAGAGGAAGGAAGTGTTAACTTTGACTTGAGCTATTCAGGCTACCGATGAGAACAAAATCCCTGCAGTCAGGTGTGCCAGCCCAGAGTTTATCCAAAAGGAGTTCTACAGCTGCCTCTTCTGAACATCGTGAAAATGGTGCCTGGCAGATCCAGCAGCAGCCTGATGCCCCTCTCTGTCTCCCTGCCCCAGTTATGCCTCTTTAACTCATGTGATTTCATTCACAAAACCTGACCTCTCCAAGTGCCGGTTTCTTAAACCAGGCCTGATGTCCTGAGTGGGCTTCTTAAAGGCAGGACTCACTCTTCATTCCCTGTGTGAAGGTTTTTTGTTTTTGTTTTTTTTTTTGCGGTTCGCGGGCCTCTCGCTGCCGTGGCCTCTCCCGTTGCGGAGCACAGGCTCCGGACGCGCAGGCCCAGCGGCCATGGCTCACGGGCCCAGCCGCTCTGCGGCACGTGGGATCCTCCCGGACCGGGGCACGAACCCGCGTCCCCTGCATCGGCAGGTGGACCCTCAACCACTGCGCCACAAGGTAAGTAAGCCCCCTGTGTGAAGCTTTGAGCACATGGCCTGGCACATAGAGGACCCTCAATCAATATACACTTATCTGAACTGGATGTCTGTCTTACCTGACTCACAGTCTCAAAGCCACGCCAGGCGCGCTGCCTCTGAGGATAATTCCGAAGTTCTGCACAGACAGACGGCATCAGTATTGCTGCAGATGTCGTTGTTCTTGCACTAACTCACTTTGCAAGGTTCCTTCCGGCCATATGACACTTTCATCCCTCTTAAATTTAGCCTCACAGAATGCACATCTGTCCTGGAAATGAGTAGAAAGGGGTCTCTGTTACCCGTGCTCTTCAATTCAGAGGGCATGCACTGTCAGTGGGAGACTGTGCACAAATCCCGGTTCCCATAGGCAGGCTGAAGACACCTTTGAATTATCTAGTTCAACACCCTCCCTTTACAGCTAAGAAAGCTGACAGCTGTCCAATGTCACATGGCTGTTTGGCAGCAAAGAACCCAAGGAGCTAGGACCCAGGGCTACTGTCGTCTGGCCTGGTGTTTTCTCCATGCTAGTACACTCCTTCTTTGACCCAAGGTCTTAGCTTGGTCTGGTAGAACTGGCCCAACACACTACCTCACAGCTAAGTGCTCCAAACTATCAAAGGGTTGAGTATGTTACCTATTCCTCTCACACAGCCTGGGTTGTAAGAACCCATAAATAAAAACCATTGCAAGGTACTCGGAAAGTGTAGAATGTTTTGGTAGGACTCGATTTTGTAGTATATCATTTTGATTCCCTCTTCTTGTCTTCTCTCTGTGTTTTTGTTTTAGTTTAGTTATTTTCTTGGTGGTTACCTGGGGAGTTACAATTAACATCTTAAATTTATAACAACCTGGTTCGAAAAATACCAACTTATTTTCCATAGTATCAAACATTCCACACCTATATATCTCCATCTCTCCCCCCTTATATCGTTATTGTCACAGATTATATCTTTGCACATTGCATGCCTGTTAACATAGACTTATAATCATTGTTGTATGAATTTGCCTATTAAATCATATGGGAAAAAGAGAGAAGTTACAAATCATTACCAAAGTACAGTATTATGCACTTTTAAATCCAGATACTAGATTTTATATTTAACTCTGTAGCTATCTTTACCTATGTTCCTTATTTCTTCTTATGGGTGAGATTTACAGTCTACTGTCCTTTCATCTGAGCCTAAAGGACTCCTTTTAACATTTATTTTACAGCAAGTCTATTGGTAATGAACTCTCTTGGCTTTTGTTTATCTGGAAATGTCTTAATTTCTCCTTCAGTCTTGAAAGATAGTTTTGCCAGATACAGAATTCTTGGTTGACATTCTTTTTTTTCTTCAGGCCTTTAAATATGTTATCCCATTGCCTCTGGTCTCTATGCTTTTCGAAGAGAAATCAGCTGTTAATCTTATTGAGGATCCCTTGAACATCATGAGTTACTTCTCTCTTGCTGCTTTCAAAATCCTCTCTTTGTGAGTTTTGACAGTTTGACCATAATGTGTCTTGGTGTGAATTTCTTTGAGTTTATCCTGCATGGAGTTCACTGAGATTCTTGGACATGCATATTCATGTACTTCCAGATTTGGGAAGTTTCTGGCTCTTACTTACTTCTTCAAAATTTTTTTCTTCCCCTTTCTCACTCTCTCCCCCTTCCTCTCTCTCTCCCCCTTCTAGGACTCCTATAATGTGTACGTTAGTATGTTTGATGATATCCCTCACATCCCTCATGCTCTTGTTCATTTTTCTTCACTCTTTTTTCTTTCTGTTCTTCAGACTGGATAATTCCAGTTGTCTTATCTTCGATTTATTGATCCTTTCTTTTGCATGATCAGATCTGATGTTTAACCCCTCTAGTAAGTTTTTCATTTTGGTTATTATACTTTTCACCTCCAGAATTTTTTGGTTCTTTTTTATAATTTCTATCTCTTTGTTGATATCCTCATACCAACAATGTTCATGTATTGTTTCCTTGATTTCCTTTAGTTCTTTGCCCATGGTTTCTTTTAGCCCACTGAACATATTTAAGACAGATTTAACCTCTCTGACTAATAATTCCAAGGTCTGGAATTCCTCAGGACTGATTTCTGTCAAACTCTTTTTTTCTTGTGAATGGGTCATGTTTTCCTGTTTCTTTGTATATTTTGTATTTTTGTTATTATTGTTAAGAACTGGATATTCTGAGAAGTGTGTTAACTCAACTCCAGAGATCTAGTTCTCCCACACCTCAGGGATTGCTGAATCTTGCTTGTTGAACTTTTCCAAACTATTTTAGCAACAGGTGTACTCCTTGCTTTGTGTGGTCCCTCATGTTTCTGTTATCTTTGCAGCCAGATTTCCTTAAATGTCTGCCTCCCAGAAGAGCTGCAGGGGAGAAAAAAAAAAAAGGGTCCTGTCTCTTTAAATCCCCTCAAAAGCCACTTCAACACATGGAAGGGCTGACAGTTCCTGACAGCTCAGTCACTGTTTTGGTGGATGGGTAGTTTCCTGGAGCTTTCTATTCTGCTTTCTCCCCATGAAGTCACCCAGTAGTGATTGACTGATTCTAATTTAGAAAAAAGAGAAAATAATTATTAATTTAAAATTCAAAGTACACGTTTTTTCCAAACATGAAAAAACATGTCATAAATGTGGGTCTTAAGTTTCCCATGGTCTCTCAGAAGAGATTAAACAACCCAGTGATTTTTATCTGCCATCTTTAAGTCACATACATTCTAAAAATCACTTTAGGAGGCAGGCAAGTATAAAACATGCTGGAAACATGATCTGAAAAAAAACTTAGACCTAGAAGAGTCTAGCAGGAGGGTCAGAATTGAGAGACCAAAGTGATGTTGCTAAATGAGGTACATCTTCCAGAGCATGAAGAAAGCTTGTTCTCAGGATCAAGGAAAGTTTGATCAAGAGAAACATTGACTCTGAGCCCAAAAAAGTCCCAGACCTCCCTGTACTTATTGTATGCACTCTTAGCTCTTGGTCACCTGGTGGCTTGTGGCATCCCCATCTTGTGGTCCTATCTGGTCACTTAACTTGCATACCATTTAACTTCCACTAGGATAGGTGTCCTTTACTCCAGCATAATTAGATCTCTTGAGAACAAGAATAATTTCTTAAACATTATGATTAAGCTGAAGAAGGAGAAGAAAGAAAGGGGTATAATAAAGGGTGTATTCCTTTCCTCGGGCTGCTATAACAAATTACCACAAACTCGGTGGCTCAAAACAAAAACATTTGTTCTCTTGCAGTTCTGGAGACCAGAAGTCCAAAGTCAAGGTGTCAGCAGAACTGTGCTCCCTCCAAATACTCCAAATCCCTCCTTACCCTTTCTAGCTTCTGGTGGCTCCAGGCCCTTAACCTGTGGGGTCTGTACTAATTCTGGGCACTCAGTGTCAGAACTGAACTGAATTGTTGAACACCCAGTTTTGGTGTTTAGAATTAGAGAATTTGTTGGTGTCAGAGAAAATACCCAACTAGGGTTAGGATTTGGATATATATTTTAGGGGTGCATAATTCAACTCACTACAAAAAGGAAGGGAAAGAAGCAGCAGAATCCTTGTTTTCTCACAAAATCTAATAGTACTGAGCACATATGAATTAAATCTATGAATGGAATCAACCTAAGAAGGCAAAACACAGAGGTTAATGGGTGCTTCCTGCTAGAGACGCCTTTTGCCTTTAGTAACACATGAGGTCTTTGTACAAACTTTGTAAAAAAGATTGCAAGACTTTTTTCAGGACTTGCACCACCTGCTCACCAATCCTGAGTTTACACTGCAGGAAATATGAATCACAGGAACTATGAGGATAGGCAGGAAATATGAATTACATTTAATGAGAGTGAAATCTGTGAGTCAGTCACTGGAATTGTCACTGCCCCTTAAGCTAAGGAAGCACGCAAAGATCTGAGACCCAAATTAAGGCCCCTTTGGACCCCCTTCCTGGATTGTCCCCTGCCGTTTCTCACCATTAAAAAATAAGTGATTAAATTCATGCCAAAGTCAGGTAGCCAACAAAAGGGATATCATTATTCTCAATCTTATGATTTTTATTCTCTTTCATGTCATTTCTCTCCCTTTTCTAACATGACATTTTCGCTCTCTTTATTTTATTTTATTTTTTTTTTAAAAAAACCAAACATTTGCTTTCACAGACATGCAGTTTCGTCTTGCATCAATGCCACAAGGTAGGTGTCATTACCGCTATTTTATAAAGAATGAAATGAGGCCCCAAAGAGGTAATGTGAGGTTACGCAGACATTCAGTTGTGGAGCTGGCAATCGGCACTAAATCCCACTGTTTTTCCTCAGCTCTATCATGTCTTCCTTTCTGCTATTTCCTTTTCTATTTCTATTTCCTTTTCCTCCTTTTTTTTCCTTATTCCAAAGGCACTCACAGACCTAGGACATGCACCGCCCCCCCCCCCCATCATTTTAAGAACGATTGTTCTCAGCACTCTCAGTACCAAAACTACCCAGGGAGCTTTTATGAAAGCTGATGACTGACCCCATCCCAGGCCAATCAAATCATAACTTCTGGAGGTGTGGCCTGGACATCAGCATTTTGTCAAAAGCCCTCCCCACCCCCGCCAGATGATCTTAAAGTGCAGGATTGAGAATAACATCTCAATGTATCAAGAGACAGATAATATCTCTTCTTAACCCTAGAAAAGAAAATATTCACTCTTTCAAGCATAATCCAATCTTTGGAGCGCATCTCTGTAAACCTGGTTGACGAAAACCAAGAACTGACCAATAAGACTTTCAGATGGCAAGTTGAGCTGACCTGCTTAATGCCCCTCCCTTCCTAAGTCTCACTAAAAGATCACAGAATTATGCTAAGCAGGGAGAAAAGTGTAAGACATTAATGTAAAATAAAGAAGAATGGGGCTTCCCTGGTGGGGCAGTGGTTAGGAGTCCGCCTGCCAGTGCAGGGGACACGGGTTCGAGCCCTGGTCCGGGAAGATCCCACATGCCGCGGAGCAACTAAGTCCATGCGCCACAACTACTGAGCCTGCGTGCCACAACTACTGAAGCCCATGCACCTAGAGCCCATGCTCCACAAAAAGAGAAGCCACTGCAATGAGAAGCCCACGCAGTGCAACGAAGATTAGCGCCCGCTTGCTGCAACTAGAGAAAACTCATGCACAGAAACGAAGATCCAATGCAGCCAAAAATAAATAAATTAAATAAATAAATTTATTTTTTTTAAAAAAAGAATGGTATCAAGGGCTAGAAACTTTGAAGAAGTTGGCATGATTTGGTGCAGGTGAAAATGATGCACCAAATACTGACAAGCACTATTCAACACTGACAAAGAAAAGCCAGGTGGGAAGCAAGTGGATAAAATTCCCCCTCAAAGACCTGGGAAATTCTCAAACTTGATGTGGAAGCAGATGGGACTGTGGGACAGTTGGTGGGTAGCAAATGAGAGCAGTTTGGCAACAACACCAGTGCCTGACACAGAACTGCTGACTGCCCAGGAGGCACCTGGGGAAGGAGGGACCCTCATCCACACCTCCAACACAAGAGGCTTCAAAGAAGCTGTTTGAAAAAGCAATGACTTCCTGAGGCAAAGATGCCTTCTCAGTAGTTTGCTACCAACTTTTCCCAGCTGAATAGATTCCCCAAGCAAGGAAAATAAAACTACCAAGTAAATAGAAAATTAAAATTCCCCCCTTGGGACTAAGAGAAAAAGAACCAGTACACCTGCTGACAAAACCATTTCAAATCCCCAAAATGAATAAATATAGATCTCCTTCCAAAGGGAAAAACAAATCAAAAAAATAAAGTACAATAAAAATCACAGAGCAAATGAGAAGAGAAAGAAGACATGTTTGAAGACTCAGACAGAGCAAATGTTTATCTATGAAATAAACTTATTCCAAAGCAGGGGGTAAGTTTAACACAATCTTTCATTTATATTTTCAACAATGTTGGAAGGACATTATGGAGAATAGCTATAGAGAGGAAACAATTGATAAATATTCCTATCAGTGAAAATCATGCTCACTAGAATTTTTCTTTCTTAAAAAAATTATTTTTTTATTTATTTATTAATTTATTTGTTTATTTATTTTTGGCTGTGTTGGGTCTTTGTTGCTGCATGCGGGCTTTCTCTAGTCGCGGCGAGCAGGAGCTACACTTCATTGCAGTGCGCGGGCTTCTCATTGCGGTGGCCTCTCTTGTTGTGGAGCATGGGCTCTAGGCGCACGGGCTTCAGTAGTTGTGGCACGCAGGCTCAGTAGTTGTGGCACACAGGCTCAGTAGTTGCGGCGCACAGGCTTCGTTGCTCCGTGGCATGTGGGATCTTCCTGGACCAGGGATCAAACCCACGTCCCCTGCATTGTCAGGCGGATTCTTAACCACTGCGCCACCAGGGAAGTCCCAAATTTTTCTTTTTTAATCTGCTTTAAGCTGGGTAGTTGTGAATTTTCCAAAGATGGCAAATCTCCCAACTCCCATGTTCATTTGCAATGTGGTCTTCTTCTTCCAGGAGGAGGATTCTATTTTTTCACATCCTTGAAGTGGTCATGGGTGGCAGGCAGACTAAAACTTCTGAGCGGTAGAATGTGTGGGAAGCGATGCTGTGCCAGCGCTGGGCACAGCTCCCCACCGGCCTAGCCGCTTTTGCTTCCTGCCAGTTGGAAGTCATCAGTCATGTAAAAGGTACGACCGCCCTGAGACCACCACACTGCGAAAAGGCCAAGCCACAGAAAGGCCCTGGAGAGTGAGAGACCATGGTGGTGAGGCAGGGCCGCCATGCCACAGGAGTAGAAGCCAGCATGTAAGTGGACCCTCCATCCAAGCTGCACCAGCCGAGGCCACGTGATCAGAGACACACCACCCAGCCAAGCTACCAAACTCCTCACCCTAAGTATCATGAGCAAAATAAAATGGTTATTCCAAGCCACAGAGTTTTGAGGTAGTCGTGAAACGGCAACAGATAACAGGCAGAGGCAGCCAATAGCAGCCTGCAGTGCGATACAGAAACAGGCGGGTTTGGTGAATGTACACTTGCTAAATGTTGAAATACCAAGCCCTCTTCCCCAGTTCAGCTCCCAGAATGCTGACAGCCAGGATATTACCCTCTGGGCAGGAGGTGAACAGATTCTCCTCTGAGAAATCTGACCAGCCCTAGAGGAAGACCTAAAGCAGGCCTTCCCCACCACCACCGTACAGAGAAGGTCCCTCTCAGCAGGTCCCATCCACAGGCACACAGCTTCCAATCAGATTTTAGCCCCCCATCCTAAACACGCAAACAATGCTGGATTCCCAGACCTCTGAGGAAGCCTCCAGCATGAAAGAGAGAGACCAAACACACAGAGGAGAGGGGATTTAGAGGAGACAGAGGCTACACGAGGAAAAGAAAGTGAAAGAGCAAAACAATCATTATTGTCCTTGGAGAGGAGATAAGGGAGAAGATATCACACCCATAAAACAAGAACGGAGTGCTATTAAAAAGAAAAAGTCACCAGAGAGCAAAAGAAGAGCTTTTGGAAATTAAATAAACGGTGGTATAAATGAATAACTCAGCAGAAGTTTTGGAAGATAAGTTGAGGAAACTTTTTAGAAAGGAGAGCAAAAGGTGGCGATGGAAAATAAAAAAGACACGAAAATTAGAGGACTCAAACAGACCAACAATCATCTGTTTATCCAAATAACAAAGAGTTCCGGAGAGAAAGAACAGAGAAAATGGAGAGGAGGAAATCACCCACGAAGTAATTCAAGAGAATTTCCCCAAACTGAAGGGCATGACCCCCACCAAGTCACATTATCACGAAACACCACAGCAGTAGCGAGAGAAAGAAGACTCTGCAAGGAGAGAGAGAGAGAAGGATTGAAAGAGAGATTGAGAGAAATGTCACGCACAAATGATAAGCAATTGAATGACTTAGAATTTCTCAAAAGCAACACAGAGAGCTAAAAGACAATGGTGCAATGCCTTCTAAAATGATCTCCCTACTGGACTTATCTATCCAGACAAACTATGAGTCAAGGGCGTGTGTAGGAGGAAGACATTTTCAGACTTATGAAAAATTAACCTCCTCCTACAGTTCTTCTTAGGAAACTGTGGGAGAGTGTGTTCCATAAAACAAAGGAATGAACCAAGGAGGAAGAAGATATGAGTTGCAGGGCTCGGCTTCAACACAGTAGAACAATAAAGGGACTTCCCAGGCCGTTAGTGAAGCGAGACCTCCGAATGACAGAAGCCACTGGGCACAAGAGCTCGTCAGAGGACTCCCGGACAGACTCCCCCAGAAGAGTAAGACACAGGATGTCCTTTGTGAATGCTTATCTCAAGAGACATCTAAAACACTGGCATAGAATCAGGGAGTGACAAATGCATGGAAAACCAAATAAATAAACAAACAAAACAATTACAATTCAGAGCAGCACCCTCAAGAGTCCCATACGTAATTTTACACTTTTTAGCAATCATATTAAAAAAAGAAAGAGCTGAAATTAATTTCAATAGTACATTTTATTTAATCCAATTTATCCCAAACCTTATTTCAACATAAAATCAATATAAAATTATTGAGATTTTTATATTCTTTTTCATATTAAATCTTTGAGGTCCAGTATGTATTTTGCATTTATAGCTCATCTCAGTTTGCACACTGAAATTTCTCAGAAATACTTGATTTCGGCTGTATTTAGTTTTCATTAAATCTGCAGTTGAAAAAGTGATTCACGGGCTTCCCTGGTGGCGCAGTGGTTGAGAGTCCGCCTGCCAATGCAGGGGACGCGAGTTCGTGCCCCGGTCCGGGAGGATCCCACATGCCGCGGAGCGGCTGGACCCGTGAGCCATGGCCGCTGAGCCGGCGCGTCCGCAACGGGAGAGCCCACAGCAGTGAGAAGCCCGCGTACCACAAAAACAAAAACAAACAAACAAAGAAAAAGTGATTCACATACCAAAAGTGCTCCATACATACTTAATTTTTTCCAAAAGCCATCCGTTTTTAATTTAGACGTAAACGAATGAATAATTAAATAATAATAATTATTATTATAACATTTTAATAATATTAAAAATTAATTCCTTGCTCACAGTAGCCACATTTCAAGCACTCAAAAGTTCCATGTGGCTAGTTGCTATTGTATTGGACAGTTAAGATCCACAGAGATCAAAAAGTTATGTGGAAAAGGAAAAATCATTGTAGTTACTACATGGCTCAGCTTTGAGTAACACTCTGAATATTCATTTAATCAGAATTATAATGTGAACTCCACTGGGAAGGTGGGGATGGGAAATGTTCATTGTGTCCAAGGAGGAAGAGGAAAGAAAGCTAAACCTTAAATGCCTAAAACTGAAAAATTAAGAAGAAGCAACATAATCCTATTAAATAGAAACACAGAAATAGATACAAAAGGACTCTCTCACCCTAGCGCCAAGTAACTGCCCCTGAGTAAGGAGAAATGGAGAGGGAAGGGGCTTGGGACTCCTGGGGTCTTTTTGTTTTGTGTTTTTTTCTAACAAACCTCAGGGGACTGGCTGACTCTTTCAACTCATGCATGTATGATTTTGATGTTTAAAAAGATCCTGAAAAATGATCTTGGTGTGCGGAGTGAGAATTTTCTATGTGACGCTGCCAGTGTAGGACTGTCACCTTAAAATGTGCCCCTTTCTCATTACTTTATGGAAGGAGAAAGCAGGGGAGGCAGCCCCTAGTATAGGAGGAAAATAAAGCGGAAGGGAGCTCAGAGGTGGCAGATGTATCCTCCGGGCCAAATCCTCCCAATCGCACTCTTACTCAAGTGCCCACGCCCAGCGCAGGCTCCTAAGAGGCTACACAGAGTTCTCAGCGGGTGAATGCCGCCCAGGCCACAGGGGAGGCGTGCACTTTCTCCACATCTCAAACCTGCCCATCTGCGCGAGGCCTGGCAGCTCCAAGCGCAGCGCCAAGCCCACCAATCTTCATGGCCCAGGACGGAGCTTCTTTCCACATTAATTTTTCCTGACCTTCTACCATCCTCACCAGTAATGTTTTTTTTTTTTTTCCAGTCTCATGCAACTCATGTGGTATGTCTCACAGAGTTTGGGCCTTAATTATAAACTGTTTTGAATTGTACACTGTTAATTCCAAGCTGCATGATAAGAACAAGGACAACCCCATATACTTCCGCAGGCCCCTCGGCACTCAGCATATAGTAGCGGTTTAAAGAGTGTTTGATGATTGATTGATGAGGATGTTATATATGCATTCGTGCATTTCTACAGTAGCTCTTATCACAGAAACGATGGTATTAGATAGGTAGGTGGATGGATGAGAGAGAGAATTTTTACGCGTAGGAATCAGGTACAGGGTTCAGTTCATTGTTTCATTTCATGGCACATTATTATAATTAGTCAATATAAAAAGCCCTCCCTTCTTTCATTTTATTTCGATTTTTTCCCTGTATCCTTGATCCCCATGACCTGTTTCCTTCCTCTCTCCCCGCCCGATAGACACCCATCTAAAGTGTTAGGAATTTGCCCTTGGAAACATACATATCTTTTTTTTTTTTTTTTTTTTTTTTTTTTGTGGTACGCGGGCCTCTCACTGTTGCGGCCTCTCCCGTTGCAGAGCACAGGCTCCAGACGCGCAGGCTCAGCCGGCCATGGCTCACGGGCCCAGCCGCTCCGCGGCACGTGGGATCCTCCCGGACCGGGGCACGAACCCATGTCCCCCGTATCGGCACGCGGACTCTCAACCACTGCGCCACCAGGGAAGCCCCATACATATCTTAAAGATAGAGTGTTGTCAGTGTGTGTATGCTTTTCCTAACTCTATTAAACTGATATCTTGCTATAGATCCCGCTCTACATCTTCCTTTGTCATTCACCACTCTTTCTAAGGAACTGTGTCTATCCGTTGCTTCATTGCTGCGTGGTGTTTACCACTTCTGCTACAGCTTACCTATCCATTCCCCGACTTATGGAGACTTATGTCACCTCCAGCTCCCTGGGACCCGAAGTAATGCTATGAGGAGCATCCTTACCCATGTGTGTTTCCATATGGATGTATGCAACAGCTTCTCTGGCGAACGTTGGGATGGCCATGTCATGGCATATAAAATATATAATATACAATTTTTAAATTGCTGTCCAGAACGGCTACACCCACCTCACTTCTACCAGTTGTAGATGAGAACTCACTGCTGTGTAACACAGCAAGAGCTGTCAGACACAGTGGGACAGCTGAGCACCTCAGGAGATAAGTCTCACGGTGACTCTCAGCATCTCCACAAAAAGGAGAGGACAGAAAGACAGAGGCTGCTCTTGTGGGTCTTTTCCCGGGCCGCAGCGCTTTAACGTAGGGTCAAGGATGAGCTCTGGGAGACCTCTGCTTCCCTGATCTCCCCATTCCGTGCTGCGGACTCACCTGTGCTCGTTAGGGTTCAACTTATTTGAGACAGGGCTTTTGATGCGTAGCTCAGAAGGTTCTGTAACCCAGTTTCTTAAAGGGTCAACACACACACACAATTAACTAGAAGGACTAGGGCTCTGAAGTTGACGGCTCCTCCCTACCAGCCTGGGGACTGACGAACCCCTGTGCCAGGTGTGGCTGAGCGAAATGGTCTCTGTCTTTGCCCGCCCGCGCCCTTGTGTTTCATCTCCCACGGTCTGCAGGGTCCCAGCGGCACGGAGTGCCTTTGTTTACCCTCGTCCTGCCTTCCACCTGGGGCTCCCTAATCATGGCCCCTCTGGGTCCTCCTCAGCCGTCATCCACCCTCCACAAGTGTGCCCTGCACCCTCCACGTGCCCACACTTGAGCTTGAAGATCAGACACGCCACGCGTCACTTCCCCACTTGGCCTCAGCTGCTGCATCCAGAGAGCTGGGCGGCAGGACAGCAGGTCAGATGTGGAGACGGAGAAAGACCAAGCACCCAAGAAAGGGCAGCCAGCCCTCTCCCGTCTGGGCCCCCGCACCCCTGCGTGTGCCCCTCAGCTTCCTTCCCCTGATTCCCATCATCTGGGACCCACCTAGGAACTGACAAAACTCCTGTTGGTCACATCTGGTTTAAGAGAAAGAAACGAGGGGTTAGGAGACCTCAACTAATAGGCAGCACTTGGCACGCACAATAGAAGCAGCTGCTGTTTACAGCCTGTTTTAGGGTGGCCTGGAGCTGGACCTCACACTTCCTGTCCCTGACTCTCCCCTGGGGGGCATTGTTTTACACTGGGCATTTGCAAACCTCACAGTCCTGCAGCTCAAAAAAAAAAAAAAAAAAAAAAAAATCCATGAATCTCATGAAGCCATGAAACTATAACGAACTCTCTTCCTGGGAAAATGTCCCAGACTCGCTCCTGATTGACCTCTTATTGTAACGCAGTCCCTACAGCTCCTAACTCCCCACTTTCTCTCTCCATTAAACAGGAATAAGATCAGCCAGTCGGCTGCCCAGTAAAAATGCTACCCCATGAAGCTTTTTCCTGCATAACAGCCAACGAGGTTTGAAACACTTCGGATTTCTTAACTGGGAAAAATACCAGCAAGAATTCAGCGTGTCCGTTCAAGACCAATGTCACACTGCCTAGGAGGCAAGTAGCAAGGGCCTTCCCAGGCCCCTCCTGCTTGGTGGTGTTATCTGTGCGTCTCTGCCGACCCCAGGGCCTCTCCTCCCTGGTCTCATCCCCATAGAAACAAGCCAGGAGCTGGCGGCCGCGGAGAAGGCGCTGCGCACCGTCTGACTCCGCCAGCGCCCTCCTGAGCTCGCTCCGCTGGGCAAGGGGGCGCCTAATTACCTCCCTTCTGTTTTCTCCTTCCTCTCCTCTCCGGTCCTCTCCCCTCCCCATTCCCTCAGAGGACAGCCTTTCCAAGAAATAACACACGCTCACACCTGGCGCGGTGCGATAGGAAGGCTACCATGGAGACCGGGCTCCCATTCCCGCCCCGGTGGCGGCTCCTGGGAATAAGCAACTATCTCTAGAATGCTACGAACTCCAGATGTGCCCCGCCGAGTGCCTGGAGACCCGGCTTCCTTGTCTCATTATGCCTATTTTTTTTTTTCCACAAGTTTCATATATGCATATCGAGCCTTCAGAAGGGGGAAAAAATGGGAAATGGTAATCTTCCTTTTAATATGCTCTCACATGCCAGCCCGGAACAGCTGTGCACACACCACACGTTGGACTGGACGTGAAATATAGCCCAGGACCATTTTTTAAGGAGGCATTCCCAGGGCTTACAAAACACATTTACTTGGAGGGAGGTCACACAGTCTTCCCTCTGCATAAAAAGGTGGCTTTGAAATAGGTACAGCCATCTGGAAACAGGCTCCTCTGCCATTGATATGTAAAATGCACACATGACACCATCTTGCCCGAGACCGGGCAGAAGACGCAGAGACACACATGGGCCGTAATTGTTTAAATATACAGCCTCCGGTTCTCTGTGGTGCTTACCTTGCTCTGAAAAACCATTTGCCGGCAGCCTCAGTGACTCTGGACAGGCTGGGGGTGGGGAAGGGGTGCAGTTTGCTTGCGGGGGCATTCATCTGTGTGGAGGAGGAGTGTTGTGGAATCCAGATTTGGGGGAAATGATTTGCACACTCTCCAGGGCGGCTCCAGGCTTGCTAATAAGGAAGAATATGTCAAGTGCCTGACTTGCAAGTAAATAGCAAACACCCCATCGAAACAATGACCTCTGCTCCTTTGATCATTGCAGCCAAGGGTTTGCTTCACCCGGGAAGACTTAGATCTCACCTTTAATAACTGGTTTGGTCAGGCGTTTAAAGAAAATGTGCAATGGCTCCTATATGGCTAACTGATCTCCATGTAGTGGAGTGGGGGGAACGACTCGGTATGTTTATTGACATTTACTCTTTAAAATGAGTAAACCGCCCCCCTTGACAAGACCTTCATTGTGCAGACCTCATCCAAACAAATTCTTGACCTCTGAAGCTATTTAACTTTTGTGTTGTTTCTTCCATTTTTACTTCCTAGGCTTGTTTTTTAATCTGTTTTTTTTTTTAATATACACATGATATGGATAACATAAATCAGTTGCCTTAAAATTTAGAGTGCCAACCCAAAGCCGGACACTCTCCCAAAAGAAAGCCCAGAAAGGATGCAGAGCTCTGGGTAACCCAAAGGGTTAAGCTGTTAAATGCACAAATAGCAGAGCTCCTGTTACCGAGCTAGGAGAGGGAGGTGACTGGAGGAAGATCACTCTAGGTCAGCCTGTCCTTTACACTGTGAAGAGCTTGAAAGGGGCTAATAAACCCAGCAGCCTATGGCAAAGGTAATTTATTTTACATTCTTAGTCATCACATGCAATACTTTTTGCAGGGGAAGAGCAAATATAATTCAAAGAAAGTGATAAACAATAATTTTTAAAAACCCACATTATCTAGTGATGCTTCCACCCCTAAGTCAAGAGAACTCGGCCCTTCTCTGCTTTTGTGGTGTATTTCTCATCCTGTTTGTGCGTCAACTTCTTCAAAGCGCTTCAGGGCTGGGGGCTGGGAGGAGGCAGAGTGGTGGTGGCTCTGCCTGGCCTGAGGTCAGGGTCCTTCCTGGGGTGGAGGAGGGGAGATGCAAATCCCCTGAGGGGAGCAGCTCCCAGGGTGGGCGAGGACATTTCTGCACAGGCACCTCCCAGACCCACCCCCTGGAAGCCACGTCCACTTGACTTAGGAATCGGCTCCTGGCTGGGAGGCATTACTGAGTGGACAGCTCTCCAGCTGATTTCCTGAGCTTCTCCTGGGCTCCGAGGGAGAGGCTGGGCCGTCAGGCTCCCGTCTCGCATTGGCCACATTTTATGTGCATGAGGTCACTGGGCTGCAGATGAGGTAACTAGGCAGCCACCCGCGAGCTGGGAGAGGTTACCACGTGACCATTCACGTAAACACAGCGAGGTCCCCGCGGGGCCCACGACAGCTGGCTCTGCTGCTGGCTGCCCTGCCAAGCGGTGAGAGCTGCCCTACTCATGGAGCTTGTCAGAGCTCTTAAAGGAGCCAAGTCGCTGCCTGAGCTTGTGTCACAACCGCCTTGAACACTGGTCCCCCAGCCTCAGGGCAGAGCAGCATCCTCGAGGGAGGAGCGCTGGCTAGTCCTGTGACAGGTATGCATGGGGTTGGTGGGGTGGGGGTGGGGGCGCTGAATGAATAATATTGCCTCTTAAAAGAGGACACCCCCCCAAGGCAAAGACGCACAGGGGTCTGAGGTGGCGTGGTCTCTGCAAGCCCAGCTCTAAACCTCTCTGCCCTCGGCCAGGAGAGGTGGCCCCAGCATTTGGGCACCTCCTAATCGTCTCAAAGTTAGAAACGTGGCCGGAAAACAAGTATTTTTTTAAGAGCCAATAAAGAAATACATTTTTAAGCTCTTCTGTGGAAGGACAGAATGCATTTCCAGATGTGGAGCTGTGCTGCTTAGGTGCTTCAGGGCCCCTCGACTCTCAAGGTCAGAAAGTTCTTTCCAAGGTCAAGTCAGATGAACTAAATTCCGCATCTACCCCAGTTCCTCATTTATTCCTTTTTTACGGAGGCTGACCGTGTACCGAGCTCTCCACTGAACCCTGGGAGTGTTGCAGGACCAAAGGTTTGGTCTCCACACGGACGAAGCTCCCACGCCGGCAGACAATTCCTGCTGTTACACTAGTGGTATCCACGAGTGATGACAATAAAGAGGGATGCGTGCAGGGAGGGGAAATGTGGGGTGCAGGAAAACAAAGGGCATGTCAAGGAAGACCTCCCTGAGAGCCTCACTGAGCTGGGACCAGACCTGTGAGTCCCAATAAAATTCACGGCAGCAGCCAAGATGCACTGTGGGACCGGTCACACATCTTACAACAACCTGGGAGGTAAGTTCACTGTGATCCCCATCTTACAGATGCTCACACAGCTTAAGAGAAGTTAAGTAACTTGCCGAAGGAAGTGGTAGAATCAGGATTTGAACCAAGGGGTGGGACCCCAGAGTCTGCACTGCATAATCGCTCTATGCCAGATGGTCAGTGGGACACCAGGACAGGAAGAGCCTCAGAGCCAAGCGTGAGGTCGGTGCCCTGCCAGCAGCACAAGCAGCTGGGCTCACGGGAAGGGTGGGAAGGCCCTGGTAGAAGAGAGCTAGGTGATGGAGAGAACATTCTGGAAAGAAAAAGCAGCAAATGTATAGGCGTGTGTGTGTGTGTGTGTGTGTGTGTGTGTGTGTGCGTGCACATGCGCACATACATGAAAGAGAGAGAGGGACTTTGCAAGCCATACTAAAGAATCTGAACTTTTTCCTAAGGGCCATGGGAAGTCATTGAAAGACTACAGGCAGATTAATGAGATGATCAGATCTGTTTGTTTGAAATGTTGCCCTGGCCGCAGTGTGGAATATGGATTGGAGAGCAGTGAAGGGCCTGTTGGGATAATCCAAGTGAGAAATGATGGCCAGGACTGAGAGGGAGCCGTGGGCATAGGAGGGAGGTGACTTCTGCACAGGAAGCAGAATCAGCAGAGCTTGGTAACTGAGTGTGTGCGTGAGTGCAGGGAAGGGTGGAGGAAGAGGGGGGAAGATGTCTTCTGATGGAGCTGCAGGATGTGGAGGAAGATCAGGTTTAGAGATGCTCACTAGGCACACAGACACACAGATTGCAAGCTCAGGACCAAGATCTCGCCTGAAGACACAGAGTGAGGAGCCGTCGATACGCACACAGCAGTTGAACCTGGGGAGCTGGCGAGCGTGGCCGAGATGTTACTGACACCCCATTTCTTTACCTTGGCTCTTTTGGGTTCTTGTAGAAAGGCCCATCCTCCCCCACTGGAATAGAAGCTACATGAGGGCAGGGACATTTTATTGTCTTGTTCTCCACTTGTTCCACAGTACGTGGCATCTGAAATGTAGGCAATGTTCCATAAATATTGTGGAATGAAAGAACTGAAGGATAACTCTTTCTAATATAAGCTTCTAAAAATAATACAGGCAGGCGGTTTTTCAAGTTTTAAAGCACACAAAATAATTAAAATTTAAAGTCTCCTTCCACCCTCACCCCTCAAACGTGCTATGTTAAGACCAGGAAATGAGCACATGGAGAGTCCATCGTGACCCCAGCCTTGGTCAGCTGCCTTGCACCCTCCTACAGCATCAAGGTTTACATTTACCTTCTGTCTTTAACTATGTTTGGGTCCTTCTTGCTTTGTCAATTTAGGTTAACTCTAAATTTCCAAACAACATCAATTATACTACCGTTACTGTAAAAATATCACCCACTGCAGCATCGAGTGATGTGATTGTGCTCGTAGAAAAGTCAGTGCAGCCATTGGACTGTCTATCACTGAGCTCATACTGCCCAGAGGAGAGTGTGCCCCACGTCAAGATCAAAGGCAGATGTGGAGAAAGGGAACTGCCGTGCACTGTTGGTGGGAATGTAAATTGATGCAGCCACTGTGGAAAACAGTATGGAGGTGCCTCAAAAAGGTGCCTCAAATAGAACTACGATATGATCCAACAATTTCACTTCTGGGTGTTTACCTGAAGAAAACAAAAACGCTAATTCAAAAAGATATCTGCACCCCATGTTCATTACAGCATTATTTACAATAGCCAAGATATGGAAGCAACTTGTCTATCAATAGATGAATAAAGAAAATTATATATATATACACACACACACACACACATATAATACGTATTTTTCTCACAATTTCTATTATCTTTCTCTTTTCGGATTCACAGAAGACACAGGCACCCGTCTTATCATGAAAATCTTCCAGGTTCTTAATCACGTAATGTGTGTAATGTAAGTACCTATCTTATTAAAGGCCTTCTTTATTGGGCCCTCTGCTGTCCTATACTCATTTGGATCAACTACTTTCTAAGACTGCTGCACAGCTGTCATCCGGGCTTCTTTTTCATTACACTCCTGGGTTTGTTCCACTGTTTCTCAGATTCCCATTTTTCTTTTGGAGACTTTTTTGTCTCAATCTTGTATTACTCTATCTCAGCCACACTAGCATTCTCTCTGACTGCTGAAAATACCAGAAAGGCTCCTATTTTACAGTCTCTGCATTGGCTCTTGCTCTGTGTTTAATGCTCCCTTCCCTACCTCAGATCCTTACAAAACTTGGTCCTTTATCTGATTTAAGTCAGCTTGAAAGGTTGCCCTCCTCACCGAGCATCCCTCTGCTACTATACCGTCAGAAAACTAAACAGACAAAAACAACCTCCCAGTCGTTCGCTAGTAAAACAACTTCTTTTATTTTCAACATAGCACTCTCATTTCCTGATATTTTCTAGTTTTATTCACTTACTTATTTTCTTTTCTTCCCCATTAAAATGTCAGGTCCAAGAGAGCAGGAGTTTTTTCTGTCTTTCCTACCTGTAAACCGTAGCCCCTAGAGCAGTGAGAGAAGTGTAGGAGAAGCCCAGGAAACAGGCTGCAAGAAATTTCAGAAGGCCACATTCATACTGAACACCCAAATTTCTTCTACTCTATCCTCTGACACGACAGAAGAGGGGTCAGTCTCTTAGGATATCTCTTCTGAAATCTTGCTAACCTGTGACTAAAAGCTCTCATATGGAAGAGGAGCTACAAGTTGGTACGACAAGATGCTAAAGGACTGAGGGAGATGCTTAAGGAAAAATAGATGATTGTCCTTTAGCTAATTTACCAGGCTTTGCCTAATTGAAATGGTATGTAAGCTAAAAGAGAGAGATAAATTGTTAAGTTCTGCTATTAGAAATGCAGAAGACTGGGTATTTCAAATATTCTTTCATTGTGAAACACAGAGATTGCAATATTAAATGAGTTGATTAATAAGGGAAATTCCCAGAAACATAAAGTAAAGTAAAACAAAACAAAATAAGCCATGAGCAAAAAAGTAAGAAAACTCAGGAGCTGCGGCTGCTCAGGAAACAAACGCCAATGCCAGGATTCTAGAGCAGGGATTAACAAACCATAGCACATGGGCCAACCACCTGTTTTTGTAAATAAATTTTATTGGCAGATGGCCACGCCCATTCATTTATGTATTGCCCATGGCTGCTTCTGTGCTACAACAGCAGAGCTGAGTAGTTGCAGCAGAGACTAATATTTACTCTGATCCTTTAAGAAAACCCTTAATGGTTGTGCAGAGAAATGGGGTCTTTGGACCTATACAAAGTGGGAGAGGAACCCGAGAGTCATTAAAGCTTGAACCTGCAAAGGGGCTTACTCTCCAGGAAAAGGGTGGGCTAGAAAAACACACCTGCTGGCAAAACAAGTCAGAGGTAAATCTTTCTGTTTTCACCACAACAATGTTATTAATAATAGTGATAATAATAAAAATGTTTAAATAATAATGATGATCTCCCTTGGGGATTTGTAACTATGAACCTGCTTCATGTGAACCTCAGATTCAAATTTTTGCTACCCACCTAACCTTGAAAACCCCAAACAGAAAAATAAATTAAAGTGGTCCCAGTTTGACAATGCTTGGCAGAGAGAAATGCAAATCCTCTCCAGCGCAAAGCCTTCCTAACTCAGTCAGATGAGGATTCCCACGGTTTAAGTTCGATTACATATAAGTTTTTGAAAAGAGAAAAAATTTACCAAACCACAAGGTAACTACCATCCTAAGTGAGAATCAACAGAAATAACAAGCATGATTTAAACTCCCAAGAACTTCAAACATTAGAATTATCAGATATAGGACATAAAAATAACTACACATGAAATGTTAAAAGAAATGAAAGATAGAAAAATGAACAAGTTTTGAAAAGGGTACCACCAAAGTGACCAAACAGATCTGACAAAGAACCAAATAGAACTTATGGAAATAAAAATAAAACTATACATAATTAAAACTATACATATATTACATATAATAATTATAATGAGATACATTCATACATATATGTGTATGGGTATGTTTGTATACACTAATGAATAGGTGAAACAACAAAATAAACATGGATGAACAGAAGATTAGTGAACTGAAGACAGATATGAAGGAATCATTCAGAATGCAGCACAAAAAACAAAAAAGAAATAGAAAACAGAAAGAGAGGAATAAATGAGAAGTTTTAATATACATCCAAACAGAGTTACACAAGAGAGAACAGAAAGAATGAAAGAGAGAGAGAGAGAGAGAGAGAGAGAGACAGAGACAGAGACAGAGACCGACCCTGTTTGAAAAACTAATAGCTAAGAAAATGCCAGAACTAATGACAGACATGGATCTGCAGAGACAGGAAGCATAATATATCCCAGGGAGAGTAAAAATTCTTTAAATTATCACACACATTAGGCACATCCTGTGAAACTGTAAAACAGCAAAGCCAAAGAGAAAATCTTGAAAGCAACAAGAAAGGAAAAACAGATCACCTAACAAAGAATGACCGTGGTCTGACAGAGAACTTCCAGCAGAAACAATGAAGCCAAAAGACAGTGGAACCACATCTCCAGAAGCTGAAAGAAAATAACTGTCAATCTAGAATTGTGTTCTCAGAAATATTATCTTTCAAAAATGATATGAAAATAAAAACATTTTGGCAAAACAAAAACTGAGACACTTTACCATTAATAGACTCTTATCAAAGAACCTTCTAAAGGCTGAACATCTAAAAGAACAAAATGTCTCTAAAAGGATGCTCTGGAATAGAACAAGAAATTCTGAGCTGAATTACAGTGCACGGTGCCTGTCACAGGAGTGCTCAGTAAATGTCATTTCTTGATTTCCCTTTCCCCCAGAGGTTGTGCTTGGAACCTACCATCAACATTGAGACCTGATCTTAGTGGAAATGGGGTGTTGAGGAAAGTAGAGAGGATTTTGAGGCAAGAGAAGAAAGGGAGACAAGAAAGCTGGCAAAAACAGCAACACTTTGTGGGAGTTAGAAGGAATGTCTAATAGATGTTTTATTATGTTTTTTCAGTGTGGGATGGATTGTGAATTCTTCTTCCTGTATTCCCACAATATCTTCAGTAAAGTATACATTTCTCTCAAGTGTTTTGTGGAGCCAAATTTACTTCTCAAGATAGGAGTAAGAGCCCTTCAAATGAAAAGTTAGGGCAGCACCCTAACCAAATCCAGCCTACTTCCTGATTGATTTTTACATTTTTTAATGATTGAAGGAAAAAAGAAAGAAAGAAAGGAGAATATTTCGTGACAAGTGAAAACTAGATGAAACTCAAATTTCAGTATCCATACAATTTTCTTGGCACACAGCCATGCTTGTTCATTTACATCTAGTCTACGGCTTCTTCTGTCCCATCATGGCAGAGCTGAGTGGTTGCAACAGAGATAACAGCGTAAGGGCTGAGTAAAGTGCAAGGAAAGAGGCTGGGACTGTTACTTCAGAGGAAATAATGCCTGTGTAGCAACAAGGGTCCCCCACACCCCCATTTGATACATGTACCTCACCTCCTCCTGTAGCTTTAGCTCCTTTTTCCTTTTGCCCAAAATATTTGTCACCAGATTCTTTACAGAAAGTGTTTGCCAACCCCTGGCCTAATTGATAGTATTAACGTATTTAAAGAAAAAATGTAATAATCAGAAAGGTCAGTGGGTGTTTCAAAGGAAAACCAGTCAAGAAAATGAAAGCCAGATGTTCCCAGGCAAGTACTAACTTGTGAGGTTAGCCTGAGAAAGGCCCTGGGTTAGCAGACCTGGTAGGGCCTGCTGCAAAACGATGCATTGAGCTAAAATTGTGTATCAACAGTTGCTATAACACCACTTGTCAAGCAAGGCCATGTGCCAGATATTGTGCTTCACACCTCATTTACATTATTTAACGTAATACTCAGAACAAGACTATGAATGTGGTGGGTGTTATTTCTACTTCAGGGGTAGAAAAAACATGAAGTTCAGAGAAGGTAAGTGGCTCTCCCAAGGCTATGTAGTAAAGTAAGTGGACGAGCTGGAATCTTGGACCATCTGACTCCAAAGCTCCTAGCCACTAACCTGTACAGTTATTAATATTCTAATATTATACCCACTAAGAAACTGTCAATTTGGTCACTACTGCTTCTCCAGCATCTAGCCCAAAGCCTAGAGCATCTTAGGTAATTAGAAATTGTTTGTTGAACAAATGAAAGACTCTGTGCTCATCCAGCAAGGTTTATATTATAGTTTGGCTTCCTAGGTAGTTGCCTGCATGGAAAAACTATATCAAATTAAGAAGTCAAGACTCCTGCCTCTTGCCAGCTCACTCTACCTCTATCAAGTCAAATAAAAATGGAGTTAATATATACATGAGTCATTTATGAAGCTTGTTGGTGGAAGTCAATCCCTGATCTACTCTTGGGTGATAACAGAATCAAGATTTTTAGCCTGCAAAGCTGTGGGGACCAAGCCCCGTTCACACATCAGCACCTGTCGACCTTCAGGGCCCCACCAGATGACAGCCTGTGTCACTGTGCATTGCTGTGAGCCCACAGCAGTCAGACTGAGAAACACAAGACCCAAGTGCCAAGGCCACCTCGCCAGTAGGAGCAAAGCTGGGATTCAAAACCAGTTCTTTCCTGTTCTAGACCCAGTGCTGTTTCCTTCTGCCATACCTTCTCTTTTGTATGACAAGATGTCTACAATCTTCCACTTTCTCTAGTTACTCAAGAAATCCATATCCATTTTAGGAAAAAATTAACATAACAAATTAGAAAAAAACTTTCACATAATCCCTCTCCCTGAAATTATCTATTAATATTCTAGGTTATATTTTTCCAGATTTTTTCTTAGGCGTGCATGTTTTAACCAAAAACACAATTATACTGTTTTATAATCTGCTTTGGCCTCTAATAGAGTGTGAATATTTATGACACCCTAGATACACATATAATCATTTTTAATGTCATGTTTTATTGTATTGATATGCTGTAATTTATTTAACCAAAATCTTACTGTTGGACAACCGAGCTTGTCCTGGTTTTTAGTTTATAATCTAATGTGTCTATCTTATTCTCAGTAAGCAATTCCCCCCAGCTCCAATCCTAGTCCTCACTTGATCAATGTCTCAGAAGCTAATATTAAATTTATAATGTTATAGCAATGATCATCACAGCTCTTTGCTCCATCTTTGAGCTCAGAATCAATGCAAAGTAGACACAGTTGTTCAACATGGCAACTTTATCACAAGAAGACTGTAGTGGATACCACAATTTAGATATGGCCACTATTGGCTCTTCCTAACGGAAGACCACATGTGGACCAAAAGACAGCCCAAACCACTGCCTCGTCGTACCCTCTGAGTTACATCAAGCACACAGCAAGCAGTAGACCCAGCTTCGCAGCTCCTGGAACCCGTAATATTTGTGAGCTGGCAAATCTCTGAGAGAGGAGAAGGGCTCAGATGCCACGCTCGCTTCTCACAACCTCAACAATCAGACCCAAACACGCCCACACCCGGGCTGAGGAAGCATGAGGAAGAGGCCAGGAGGGTCGCTCCAGCAGAAGGACCCCCGCACTTGATGACACACCTATGCCTCTCCGGCTGCTGCTGCAGCTTCTTTGTCTTTTCTCCTCCTCCCCCCAGATCTGAGTAGGGATGGCTCCCCACGGCTTCCCCATGTATCACATGCCTGTTGGAAGGCCACCACCACAAAGCTACACGTTCGCTTTGGCCACGGCCGCAGGCGCAGTGTGGCTGCTGCCAGCCCCGCTGACTCAGCCCTGGTCAGGGTGGCCGGTCTGCAGAAGGGACTTGTTCTGCCTCGACGTGAGTCATTCTGAGTAATAACAGGAGCTGATGAACTCCGCAAGAAACTCTTTCTTCTCTCCTTGCCTCTGTCCCTTCCAGGCGGACACCAAAAGGTCCTGGCCACCTTTGGCGCTCCCAGGGCTGCAGCTCCTATGGCCACCTGCTCCCCACAGGAGGCTGCAAATCTGCCCACCCTGAATCTGTACTCCAGCTGCCCTGCCTTCCTGAGCCCGCACGGTCAGCGGGTGAGCATCCTAGCTCTGCCTCTGGGCTGTGTGACCTTGGAAGAGGCACCTGGCTTCTCTGGACCATAGTGCCCTCCTCTGCAAAATGAGCACCACAAGGCCCGGGTAGAAACATGAAGCTGGCGTGGCAGCAGGCACCCCGCAACAGGCTGCCCTGCTCCCCACCCCCCAGCGCCTCTGCTTTTCTCTGCCTGTTTGCATCTGCCCCCCACCCCCCAACTTTCCCCACATCTGTCCTGTAAGCTCAGCTTCCCCAGGAACTCTTTCCTGCCTCCAGGCTTGCTCAGGTGCCCTCCCTGTGCCCACGGCCTCCCCTGCCCTGCCTCTTTCATACCCTTTCCCCAGGGCTTGGAGATTAAGCCTACACCGCCTCGTCACCTGTCCGTAGGTAGGTTTTTCAGGGCGGGAAGCTTGATCCTTTTTGTTCCCCATTTCCTGGCACGCTGGCTGACTCTAATGCAAGGTAAGGGGAAGGGGACAGGAGAGCTGTTCCGATCGCAGCATCCCAACTTCTGGAAATCTATGCAATGTCTCCCTTTTTGTGTTTATAACTCTCCAAACACAAAATCTTACCTCTTAGACTGAACGCTGCCCTTTAAGGGCCCTGGGACACAAACAACGGCCACTCAGTGGGCAACTGCGTGGGTGCTGCTCTGCTGGTGCTGGGTCAGCGGCTCCCAGCCTGGGATCACAGAGAATCTGGTGCAGGGTGCCTGCCCTGCAGCCCCAGGCCATGTGTGCATACAATCATATCTCTCCAGTACAAACAGCCCTGGAAGGCAATACCAGTTTGTTCCCAAGAGAGAGGGATTCTGAGCAGTGGCCATTTCCTGGATGACTGAGTACTCTTTACACTGGAAACATGGATGGTCTGAACAGATTTACTCAAAAACATCTTTTCCCCTTGTTTCAAACTAAGGAGGGGGTTCCATGTCGCCTCTGATGGGTTTGGGATAGTGATACTGGAAACATGGAGGCTTCCAAAGTATACTTCTGTGCTGCTCCCCACGGGGTACACAAATTCTACCATAAAACCCAGAAATGAGAGGACACAGAAGAATGCCAAGTATATGCACAGTTTTCTGGAAAACGTGGGCATAATTTCTACCTCTGATCAGTCTCATTGTGCAGACGATTTTGCACGTTAACAGAGACATTTTCTTTTTTAGCTTGAATCAGGCTAAGGAGAAAAACACTGCGGCCTTTTATAAGGGAAAGTGTCTCCCCAAGGAAATAATTGAAGGCCCCAATTGCTCAACTCTTGCAAAAGAGACTGTACAAAGTTCTCCTGAAAATACTGTGGGGAATAATTCTGTGTCAGCTGGGGAATTGGCTCGATGATCTAATAGGTCTTTGCCCTTGCTCTAATTTCTATGATTCATGTGTGATTTATTTAATTGTTATCATCTATTGCAGATATATAAAAGAATGCTTTTATTCTAAAAAAAAATCTAAATTCAAATCATCTTTAATATCACACCAAGTTCTTATCCCATCAGCCTTCAGAACATTGACATATTAACTTTTTGACCTGCCTTGAACCCTCCCGCTACCTCCCAGGATACAAAAAGTACATCTGCAGCGCTGCTGGGTGTATTGGGGAGCCCTCACCCCACAGTGCATTGAAAACAAGCTTGGGAGAACTAAGGGTTAAGTGAAGTCCCCTAGGAATTCCAATCTGTTGCAGGCTGCTAATTCAGAGGCTGCCTGGGGCCTAGGTATAACCACAGCTAGGCAAACAATGCCTAACCGCCTTATCCTCAGCAGCATTTAGCATTTATTATGGTCAGAAAACCACCTGTTACTTGGGAGAGATTCAGAAGAAGTATGGGCCATAATTAAAGCAAAAACGAATTAAAACGTATTGCGAATCACTACCCAACCCCCAGGCAGATGTGTGATTTAACTGTGGGCTTGATCTATGCTATTAATCTGGAATTAAAAATAACAGACAACAAAACATAGACCCAACCAAGACCCTGCCCTGCCCTGGGGTTTTGTTTCCTTCCAAGGCCGTGACAGTTGTGGTTAGTAACCCACGGCAAGCAGAGCTGGCTGCAAACCTGAATGGTGTCTGGCAGCTGGCAGCCAATCGGAATCAAAGCACCCCTGCACCACCGTGACTACCCATAAATGAAGTTGAAGGAGCGATTACGGTTTCCATTCTCCCACACTGCCGAAGGCTCTCTCACGGAGGCCTTTTAACCCTGCCCAAGCCAACAGCAGATCTTTTACCCTAGAAGAATCACACCTGACCACCTGGAGCCCACCAGGAGATACTTCAGGCATTTCACTGGGGAACATCTGAAAACACATTTCTTCGACTGTCAGCAGAATTGCAATCAAACACAGAACATCACATGGGAGGGTCAGTGGCGGGGAGGGGTCAGTTTCTACTTGCAGGTTCTGTTTGGTGGCTATTGGTTTGTTTTCAAGGCTCTGATTCCACCTCTTTAAGCTCCTGTGAAATCTTCCGGTAGAACCAGGCTCTAGAGGGGGTGAAGAAAAGGGCAGAGGGGGTGTGAGGTGAAGGAGAGAGGGGCAAAGCAATTTTGTGGCATGCGGGTGTTCCTAATTTTGTATAAAACATTACTCTTAGAAGAATTCAGAATTCGGGTGACATCCATGCAAATGTGTGAAAAGTGGGAAAAGACAAGCTAGCGTTCATTTCAAAAGTTGAAAGCATCGCTTTGATTTGCAATGATCTTTAATCTACCTCTTTTACCACAAAGAAACACTGCAAAGAAAGGAGCCCCAAATGTCATGAAATAAAACCTGCCGATGTTCTGTTGGCATATATTTTAATTCTTGAATAATTACCCTGCCATATACATTTATTCTTGAATGTTATATACTGACACATTAAACTTTGGAGTTGAAAGAGAAAATGATACATGTAAATACCCCCAAATACAGAGCCAACTTTACAATGTAGTCTACTAATCTGCGTGAGTGTGTGTGTGTGCACTACAGTAAATCTGTGAAAAGTTAAAAGTATGGCTTGTTTACTGAAGTTGACGTCGTATCACCCTCAAGGACTTTGAATATACATGTTCACGCCCTGAAAAAGTTTTGGGTTAGTCTTTTCTGGGATATGCTATCATCTGTATGCTAGGACGTAATCTCTAAACTAGCAAAAATAAGTGGTGCTGATGTGAATTTGTACTTGAGGGTGGCCTTTATGTGGCTGCAATCGTATTGCTGCCCTTAGATGGCTCCTCCATTGCCTTTCAAATTAATTACACACTGTCATTAATTCAAACCTGCCCAAATACGGCCCCAAACATCTTTTCTGGTTTCACCTTGCATTACTCTACAAAATCCATAGCAGCCACACATGACTCCTTGGTGCTTCACAAAGCTCGCTTACATTTTTTTACCTCTCTGTCTTTGCTCACCCTATTTCCTCCTCTGGAAATGCCCTTCCCAATCAATTCTAGTTGAAAACTCATGCCAAGGATCATTTCCTGGATACCTTGACTATGTCTTAGTCATCACTGTATCCTCAGCACCCAGTGACTTGGCAAAGGATAAAGACTCAATATGCATTGAATGAATGGATTTCATATCCTTTTCAAAAACTGGTGTTTTAATTAAGCTTTTTCCTATCCCTTTGTCTACTGGACCCCAGAATTCGGTGTTGGAATTCTCTTGTGGGACTTCCCATGCTGTATCTGGTATCACAGTCACCTGTCCGGTCCTCCTCCCCCAGCCCCTCCCTCCAGTCCCTCCATGGTGGTCTCCATGTCTTGCTGACTCTCTGTTGAAGTATTCATCCACATGCCTTCCACGGACCTTATACTCACTCAGTGTTTAACAACAACAATAATATCTAACTCTGGAACAGTGCAGAAAATTTTACAAAGCACTTTCATATTTATTATCTCATTTTATCCCTACAATCAGGATACAAAATAGAAAGGACCATCATTTGAAAGATAATAATGGGTAATATTTGTTGAGAGCTTACTTCAGGCCAGGCATGTTAAACACATGACTTTGTTGAACCCTCACAACCCCATGAGGACAGCCCTGTTTTTGCCCTCATTTTACAGAGGAAGAGCCTGTGGCCTATGTTGGCTCAGTAAAGGACCAAGGGCACCCAGCTGGGAGGTGGCAGAGCTGGGATTGGTCTGGCTCCAGAGTCCAGGCGCTTCGTCACTAGCCCCACCTGAAGCTTAGAGAGGTCGTCAGGAAACCTCAGAGCTACCAATGTCCCAGTTCTCCCACTACACCCTACTGCCGCTTCTCTCCTCTGGAAAGGACTCTGGCGACAAAAAAAAAAAAAGAAAAAAGAACTGAACATAGTTTGAAAGCTGAATCTGATTAGCAGGACAGTGGTTAAAAGCACTGATTCTGGAACCAGAAATCCTGGGTTCAAAGTCCAGCTCCACCACTCCCCAGGAGTGTGGCATTGGGCAAGCTGGTTATTTCCTCTGTGTCTTCTATCTCCACCTGTACAATGGCGCAGCAAAAGCATCACCCCTTAAGGGTGTGGTGAGGATTAAGTTAGTTAATGTATGAAGAACAGGAGGGATGGCGCCCTGCCCCTCTCGGTGGGGTTCTGAAGCCAATGGATGGTTCCAAACGGCTTCGTTTGGCTTCCAGGATCTCTGTGTGCTAGAACCACTTCTAAACATTCAAAACAATGGTTTCCCTCCACACAGAACAGGCCCTCACATCTTAACCCCGGTATAATGGCGTGGTGGGCACTCTAGCATCTCCGCAGCCTCGTGTGTGTACGAGAGAGCCGACTGGGGCTGGAAGTGAAGCCTCCTGCCACGGAGACAGTCTCCTGGTCTAATCTGCCCCCAGCCCACCGCCCTGTGAGAATCCAGCCCATTAGGAAGAAACTAATGACCATGCAGATGCTCACTTTGCCCCAACTTCACACATGCGCCTCCAGATGGGCCTGACACTCTATACCATCCTGGTTTCCATTTGTGTGCACTTAACCCAACTAAAAGGCCCCCAGCGGTGCCGCCTGCACACACGCCCAAGCCCTCTTAGCCGCCCAGCTCTCTACTTCCAGCTCTCTGCTTCTCTTTTTCCTTGTTTCCTTCTATTTCTCTGTCTCTCTGAGCTTCTCTCTCTCCATCTCTCTTTCCCTGTTTGAGTTCTGCTTCCCCTTTCTCTTTCTCTCTCTCTCTCCCTCTCCCTCTCTCTCTCACACACACACCCCCCCATGACATGCTAATTGGGCTCCCAGGAGAGTCTGCCTCACCCATACAGGCAGAAGTGAACAGAGATGGTGAGAAAGGACAGACTTCACACCTGTCAATTAAGCTCAATCGCCTATTGTGTGAAAATAGCTCCGGTGCCCAGGAACAGGAACCTGGCTGGCTCAGGCCCAGCCTCGGCTGTCCCTCCGAAGTGGGCCCAGGGAACAAATGCTCCTTGTGTTCTCCGTGGGTGAGAGCATCTCCTGGAGTGTCCCAGGAGCAGGTGTGGTCCCCTTCATAGCGTGGGTGCAGGGGCCAGTTCCCAGTGAGTTTATAGGACTGTATGTACTGCAGTTGGTCAGCTATCTTTACAAAATTCCAATTACATAGCTAAAGGACAAAAATCACATAAGGAGGAAATAGGTGACATCCTGGCACTCATGTCACCGGAGTATGTCAGCGGCAAGGAAATGTCTTGAGGCTGGACTGGCCGTAATAGGAAAGAAATATGACCCAAAACAAAGGTGTCTCTATTCATATATTACTTCTGATTTAAAATGGTCTGCCAACTGGAACAGAGCCCATCAAGAGGGAAAGCTGGATGTCACCATGAGGGAAGGTGGGAATATTTTTAAGGGGAAGCTGAGATCCAAGTCCTCATTTGTCATTTGATGCACTTGACAATTATTTGAGGGCTCACAGTGTTGAAAGCATGGAGTCAGCTTTCAGAGGATGCCCCCAGCCTCACAGAGCTTACAGTTCAGAGGAGAATAAGTGAGCAAGAATCCCCCACCCTGTGTGTGAAGTGTGGCAGACACGGGAGTCCAGGGTAGGAACGTGGAAAGTAAGCGGGGCACGGGGAGGGACCAGAGTTGAGCAGGAAAGGCCTCCCAAAGGGCACGGCACAGAAGCTGAGTCCTGACGCATGAGTAGAGTTAACGGCAGAGGGAAGGATGAAGGGTTCCAGGTGAAAGGGACAGACAGCGCCAAGGGCAGAAGCGAGAGAAGCTGGAGCGGGGCGCCGGCCAGATGACCACGGGTCTGATGGGCCCATTAGGGAATCTGGGGCTCATCCTCAGGTCAGTGGGAAGTTATTAAAGGGTTTTAAGTGGGGTACAATGTGACTAGAATTGCACTTCGGACGCATTGCTCTGACTCCGGTAGAAAGAAAAGAACCTTGGCAGCAGGAGGCAGCTGTAGTGAGACACTGGCGAGAATGAAGAAATCGAGTGGCATTTAGGAGGCAGATCAGTAGGGCTTCATGGCCGATTGTTTGAGAGGCTGTTAGGAGAAGGAATCAAGGAGGAGCTCTCGGCCTCTGGTGTGAAGACGGGCGCCCTTTCCCACCTCAGGAAAGATGGAGAAAGAGCAGACGGGTCAGGAGATGACGTGTCAGTGTGGCCATGCTGACGATCCTTATGAAACATCTGTCACTCAGACCCTACGGTGACCCACGATCCAACCTCCTGGAGTTCATGCCCTTAGGTGACCCCTTCCCCTTGAGTGTGGGCAGGACCTGTGACTCCCTTCCAGCCAACAGATTATGGCAAAGGGGATGGGACATCACTGTTGTGATTACGTTACGTTACAGAAGACTCTCTCTCAGCCACCCGGAACTAGAGACTGTCCTGTGGGCCTGATGCAATGAGCCGCCATGTTGGGAAAGCCCAGGTGATAAGGAGCAGCCTCTAGACACTGAGGATGGGGGCCCCCATGGAAAGTAATTCTGCCAACACCTGAGTGAGCTTGGAACCAGATTCTTCCCTCAGCTAAGCCTCCAGATGAGATCACAGCCCAACCAACACTTTGATTTCAGTCTTGTAAGACCCTGAGTAAAGGACCCAGCTAAGCCATGCCTGGACTCCGGGCCCATGAAAACCACGAGATAATAAATGTGCGTCAGTTGAAGGCCCTCATCGGAAAATAACACAGTATCTAATTGGAGATAGCGAACAAGCAATTGGATGTTTGGATCTGGACCACAAGACCGAGGTTAAGCCTGGAGATACACATTTGGCAATTATTAACGTATAGATAGTAGCCAAAGCCATGGGAGAGTGTGCAGTGACAAGGAGAAAGTCCAGGACAGAAACTTGAGGACCCCACCAACACAGATGATAAGTAGATGAGCAGGGGGTCTCAAAGGCTTCTGAGAAAGGGTGCCCAGCACGGCAGGAGAAGACCTAAGAATACGGCCGTATGAATCACAGCCAGCATTTATTAAGAACTTACCACGTGCCAGGTACTGTTCTAAGTGGATAGCAAGTATTAATCCATTTAATGCTTACAACCCTCTTTGAGGCATTATCACGTTAGTACCCTTATATTACAGATGAGGCAACTGAGGTACAGACAGAAGAAGGAGTTTGCCCAAGATCACACTGCAGAACGAGGGTTCTAACTCAGGTGGCTGCCCCCAGAGACCATGTTCTCTGTCCACCCTCTTATGCCAAATTGACTCTTCCTGTCTGAGGAACAGAAACTGAATGCAAACTGACTTAACCACGGGATTTACCAGTTCACCGTAACTAAAAAGATGAGGGGTAGAACATGGGACATATTTCAGGCACACCTGAGGGGACAGAAGCAATGTCATCACTTTCTCTCTCTCTCTCTCTCTCTCTCTCTCTCTCTCTCTCTCTCTCTCTCTCTCTCTCTCTCTCTCTTCCCTTCCACCCCTTTCTTTCTCTGTCTCTCAGCACAGCTTCCCTTGTGTTGGCTTTATTCTCAGACACACTCTATTGACTCCATGGCAAAGAGAGCTCCAGGCAGATCCTGGCTGATGTTAATCTCCACAGAAGAGTTTTTCTGCCATCACTTGCCAACCCTGAACCAATTACAGGGTCCAGGGCGATGAGTTCCCCCTCCAAATTTAGAATCAATTGAGAGATGAATGCAAGAGCCAGACAAATAGAATCCACATGTCAGATTTAAAGCTGGGGAGTTGGGGGGACAGCGGCACGGGGAGGATAGAGACATGACTTAGGTGTTTGGCAAAAATGGGCTTTCTAATATTGCACCTAAGAAAAAAGTTACCAACAGGCATAGGCAAAACTGGACCAGTGGGAGATGTCCTAGCAGGGGCAGAGCCAGGGACCACAGCCTGTGCAGCCAGGCCGGCCACGCGTATCATCGTGCACCTTCTCTCGGGCATAGGAGAGAAGGGAGCTGAATCTCGCAGGTCCTCTCCCAAACTCACCTGTCAGATAATTCACCTCTCCACCCACCTGCCCATCTCTCTGTCCAGCGGGGAGTAATGGAAAAGGAAAAAAAAAAAAAAAAAAAAAAAATCAGGCACAGACCTATCAGAATGGCTAAAATTTAGAAACCTGACAAAACCAAGTGCTGATGAGGACATGGAGCAACTGGAAGAATCGTCCATTACTGATGAGAGTGCAAAATAGTACAGCCACATTGGAAGACAGTTTCTTATGCAGCTAAATGAACTTTTACCATATGACCCAGCAATCCCACTCCAATATTTAGCCAAGAGAAAGGAAAATGTACATCCACATGAAGATCTGTACATGAATGTTTACAGAAGTTTTATTCATAGTCACCAGAAACTTGAGACCATCCAAATGTCCCATCAACTGGTGAATGAGTGCACAAACTCTAGTATCTGCACAATGGATACTATTCATCAATTAAAAAGACCATGCCGCTGATAACACACAACAAGGTGGAAAAAATCTCAAAGGCATTGCACTAAGTGAAAGAAGCTAGTAGTATTTCATCTACGGGATATTCTGAAAATGGCAAAATTATAGGAACAAAAATAAGATCACTTGTTGCCAGGTGCAGGGGGTGGAGGGAGGGATTAAATACAAAGGAGGATAAGGGAACTTTCTGGGATGATGGAAGTATTCAATACCTTGTTAATGGTAGTGATTACATGACTATATACGTATTTTTTTTTTAATTTCTCGAACTGTGTGTGTAAAAAGAGTGACTACTACTGCATGTAAATTAAACTCCAACAAACCTAACCTAAACCAAAACAAGAATAAACAACAAAAAACAGGGCTGTTATGCTAGTTCTCAAGTTTTAACGTGTGTCAGAATCGTTTGGAGAGCTTGTAAAACACAGATTGCCGCGTCCCACCCAGAGTTTCTGATTCAGTGAGTCTGGGGTGGGGAGTGAGAACCTGCATTCTTAACATGTTCCCAAGGGATGCTGATACCGCTGGTCCAGGGACCACACTTTGGGAACTGATACTTGCGAAAATCCCTCCACGTGGAAACAAGGGGCAGGAGACAAGGCTTCTTTCCTAACCAGCTGTTTGAGCAGCTCAGGGCAGGTGATGGGGGTCACTGAGGGAGACCAGCCTTTCCATAGACAGCCCCACGGGAAGACAGGGGATCTTCCAAGAGGAAAAGAGGAGGTTCTTTTTCCAAAGGTGGAGGATCAGAAGGTAAGTAGCCCAAAACAAAGTCTACTTTGGAGATGTACCAGAGAAGCCAAAGGAGGCATTTCTCCAAAAAAGGAGTGGGAAGCACTGTCAGATGCTCAGATGGGTCAAGGAGGTAAGGACTAAGGGGATCTTGCCAGATTTAGCAGCACGGAGGCCACTGTGACCTTGGACAGACCTCCTCCAAACGGGTGCTAACGGTGGAGCCGGAATGCAGAGGGATGGCGAGGCCAGGTGGGACAATCACTGCAGGAGCTGACACAACCATCCAGTGAGTGGGGAGCCACTGGGACCTGTGAGGTGGGGAGGGGAGGGAGCAAGGGGCCAGGGCATCACATTTCTTTCTTCCCACGGGAGATACTTAAGTGAGCAAAGGAGTCCGTGAACATGACAAGTAATGGTGGAAGAGAATGGTCACGGAGCGAAGTCCTTAAGGAGGCAGGCCAGGGAGGGACCCCAAGCGCAGAGAGGACAAGTGGCTGCGGAGAAGCACAAGCAGACAGGCACCAGCAAGGAGGACGGTGCAGATGTAGGGATGTTTGTGAGTTCAGTGGAGGGAAACTGAGCGTCTTCCCATCTGATGGCTTCGATTTGCTCTGAGGAGGAGACAACGTCAGTCAAGGGAGGCCCTAAAGCACTGGGTTGAGAATTCAGTCTCCAAAGTCAGAGTTCAAACCTGCTGCATAACACTGGGCGGAGGACTCCAGGGCTTGACCAACATCTATAAAATGGGGATAGTGACGGGACCTTCCTCAAGGTAAAGGTGCCTAGAACTGGGCCCGAAATGTAGCAAATGCTCAGCGAGCGTTTGCTTCGTTTGAGTGAGGGTCTTGAGGAGTGAAATAGAGACTTAACCGTAGAACTGCTAAGAGGTCACAGCTATTAAAGTTTAACTTCTACCAAAGAAGTAAAACCCTGGTGAACCCAGTGGGCTGTGGCTCCAGGCGATCTGCAGAACATCACCCGTGACTCCGCTCAGCCTCCAACAGATGCCCCACCTTGTTTGCAAAACTCTGAGAGCCAGTGTGCACACGGGAGAGCGATTCAGAAGTCCTGGGTTCTGCTGCGGCCTCAGCCACACCCAGCTGTGGGAACATGAGCGTTTCAGAGGCAAGGCCTCTGTTAAGGTCATCTCTGAAGTTCCATCAAGACCCAACAAGTTGGTGTTTCAGAGGCTCAGAAGTGAGTCACTCGCCTACAGTTGGCACCTTCAGATGGATCCATTGTGTAAGAAACCCGGGGGCGGGGGGAGGGAGCTGGACCTCGTTAACCTGTGGAGTCCAAGGTGAGCCTTCTTCCCACTCAGACCACAGGCCACTCAGACCACAGGCCACTCGCCGCGGCCATAGGTCAAGGACACTGCTTCCATCTCATATAACAGAAAAAGGGAGAGCATTTTTCCCCCAAAGCACTCCTTCTCCCACTCTGTGTGCCAGAGCTGAGCCTGCGTTTCCAACGACGTTTTTTCTCCTTGAATTCCTTGAGCATGATCCAGGTGTGAGTCCCAAATTAATCACAGGAAAAGCAGTAGTACTCCAGTTCCTTTGCTCCTTTTCCAAAAGGTGAGGTTTTTCTGAGCCTCTGGTTTGTGTTTTTTCTTCCTTTTTTCCTTTACGACCTTTTACTTAGGGACTCACCGAAAGGCAGTTACCATATTTCATCAGTCCTATGATGCACATTTTCCTCACATTCAACATCTGGGAAATGGAGATGCAGTTTACAGTCCATGGCACCTTAGCTTTGTGTAGTAATTAAAATTGCCCATCTGACAATCAGTGTCTTTGTTTGGATGAACTATGGAAATTGTTCTTCATCGAGTGCCTCAGTGCTGGGACTTCACGTAAATGTTTTCCACGGGTCTAACCACAGCCCTGAACGCTCGGATGTGATGCCCCATATTATGAGGGAACTCGAGGAGTAGCCAGATTCAGTGACCTGCTTGAGGCCACCTGGTGCATAAACAGCAGAGTGGGATAATGCCAAGTCACCCTGCTTCCTGGAATATTCAAGCTGGATCAGAATCATCAACCAACCACAGCCATGAACAGTGCAGAGGAGATGAACAAGGTTCACAGGAGGATTTCAACTTACACTATACTGTAATGTATGGACATATCAAGAGACCCATGTACACAGAAATTTAGAACCAGCCATGGGAAGAAGCAACCAGAGGACTCTTATCTTCCCTGGGTCTCTCAGTCTTGTAAACACGGTCACAGTGACGATGACATCTACCACTCATCAAGGAGCTGCTCATCACTGGATCTATGCCAAGCATTTTACCATGTTGTCTTATTTATTTTCTCACAACAGCCCCAAAAAGTAGACAGCATTTTCCTCATTAGAAACTGTTGCTTAGAGTGTTTAAGTTACTCACCCAACATTACAGATCTAGCAAGTATCAGAACTGGAAATCAACTCTGCCTGGTTGGCCCTGGGGAGCACAGAACCCCTGGGCCATTCAGCCCCATGGTCAAAGGAAGTAGACAGGATGACCTCTGAGGTCCTGTCCCTAAGAGGCAATGGTCCTGCTTTTACAAATAAGTTCACAATGGCACTATGCTTAGTGACTTGGGGTTGACGGTTCCTCAGGAGGTTAAACATAGAATGACCATATCACCCAGCAAATCCACTTCTAAGTATATACCCAAAAGAACTGAAAGAAGGGACTCATATGTTGGTACACTAATGTTAGCAGTATTATTCACAATAGCCAGAAAGACAGAGGCAAGCCAAATATCTACCAACGGAGAAATGCTTAAACAAAATGTGATATATGTATATATATGCGTGTATATATATATATATATATATATATACTATATATATATATATATATAAAGGAATATTTTTCAGATTGAAAAAGGAATGTTGTTTGAATATATGCTACAACACGAATGAATCTTGGACACTCTGCTAAGTGAAATAAGCCAGACAAATACTGTATGATTCCACATATATGAGGTACCTAGAATAGGCACGTTCACAAATCCAGAAAATAGAATCAAGATTAGCTCGGGCTGGAGGGGAAGGAGAATGGGGAGTGACTGTTTAACAGGCACAGACCTTCTGTCTGGGATGATGGGGAAGTCCTGGTGATGGGTAGTGCAGCAGGTTGCCCGACACTGTGAATGTACTTAATGCCCCTGAACTGTGCACGTTAAAATGGTAGGGCTTCCCTGGTGGCTCAGTGGTTGAGAGTCCACCTGCCGATGCAGGGGACACGGGTTCGTGCCCCGGTCCGGGAAGGTCCCACATGCCGCGGAGCGGCTGGGCCCGTGAGCCATGGCCGCAGAGCCTGCGCGTCCGGAGCCTGTGCTCCGCAACGGGAGAGGCCACGACAGTGAGAAGCCAGCGTACCGCAAAAAAAAAAAAACAAACCGAAGAACATGGTTAAAATGGTAGGTTTTATGTGGTGTAAACTCTATCACCATTTTTTAAAATCACCAAAAAAATGTATTTGTGACTAATCATGCTACCCCAAATCCAGAACAGGAAAACTTTTGAGACCTGTGTTCAGAGAGAAGGGACGAACCTCATTCCCACAGTGTGTCAGGAGCAGCAGTGAGGGCGAGAGGGGAAAAGGGGCACGTCTGGGAGGGGAAGATGCACAGGCAGAGGATGTGGGTTCTGCCAGGCAACCCCGGGCACACACGCACACCCAGAGCATCTCACAGCAGATGGCAAGTGCTGCCAGCCAGCAAGGAAGAGCAAGGGATCTCATGTCACTGAGAAATAAACCATCCTCCTCCGGTCTCTGGGGAATCACCTTAAAAACAACACACGCCTGCCTTTTCACATATCAGACAATACTGTATCCTTCCTGGAACCTGTAAATAACATCCGTGCATCCTAATTTTCACTGCAATAAGGAAGCAGTCGACTTATGAAGTCGCTTCTCAGCCTTGAGGGGACGTTGGAGGGATCTAAAGTGTTTCCTCACATCAGATCCCCAGGGTCTGGATTACAGAGTGCTGCGCAGCCCCTGATAAATGTGCTCTGACACGTGCTTCCTGCCAGGGGGTCGGCTGACAGGCTTTCCCGGGGGCTCCGAGAAGCTCTGTCCCCCCCCCCCCGCAGCGAGGCTGAGGCCCCGCTCCCGGTCTCACTGGACGCGCGCCTGCCTCCTGTTGAAACAAGCTGCACCCCGATGGGATGCTTGCACGCTGTTTTTACGGAGAAGGGAATCAGGTCCCCCATTGAGAAGAATCTGGAAGGACTCTAGGGCTCACCCGTCTGGGCTCCTGTTTGTGTGGGTGTCGTGGGCGGAGACGCAAATGCCGATGAAACCCGGCCTGTCTCATCTGGGGAGCGCGGGTGCTGAGGAAGAGCCGGCACTGGTTTCAAGATTTATCAGAAACACAAACAAAGGAAAGTATTCTCTGAAAACGTAGCAAAAGCCCCAACTCAGGATCAGAGGCTCATTTAATACCTCCAGTCCACTTCCGTGGGCCTGCGGAAATCTAAGAACCGCCCAGCTACCTCGGTGCCAAGTTTTACCTGCGCGGGCCTGGGGACCGTGAGCGCTGGGAAATTGGCAGCGGCTCCCTCTCTGTGCCCAAGCTTCCTTGCTCCAAACAGAAGACAATGAAATAGGTGCTTTCCAAGGGTGATATATGTGCCATGTCGCCACTCATTTTGCATTTATAATGAGAAAGGTAATATATAACAACAATAAAATTTATGAAATGGAGACAAAGTTAATTACCTCTAATCCTATTGTCCTAACAAAGGTCGCTTAGTTTTATAGTTAAGTGTTTTAAATCTCGCAGCATAACTGGTTCTGGAAAACACTAAAATGTTTTAGCTGTTTTTTTCAGAACAAAAAATCTTATTAGTACATTTGATTTTTTTTTTCACAGTTAAGCCCTTATACTTTCTAAACTCCAAGACCCTGTTCTGTGTCATGATGACTCTTGTGTCCTCCACAATTCATATGCTGAAGTACTAATTCCCAATACCTCAGAAAACTGAGTATATTTGAGGAAGAGTTTTTAAAAGAGGTAATTATGTGTTTGTTTAAATTACTTTATATTGGAGTATAGTTGCTTTACAATATTGTGTTAGTTTCTGCTGTACAGCCAAGTGAATCAGCTATACCTATACATATATCCCCTCTTTTTTTGGATTTCCTTCCCATTGAGGTCATCACAGAGCACTGAGTAGAGTTCCCTGTGCTATACAGTAGGTTCTCATTAGTTATCTATTTTATACACAGTAGTGTATGTATGTCAATCCCAAAGAGGTAATTAAGTTTTAAATGAGGTCATTAGGCTGGGATCAATGGTGGGTGACTTTATAAGAAGAGGCGATTTGGACAGACACGCACAGAGGGAAGACCGGATGAGGACACAGGGAGAAGACAGCCATCTGCAGACAAAGGAGGGAGCCCTCAGAAGGAACCAACCCTGCTGACATCTTGATCTCAAACTTCCAGCCTCCAGAACTGTGAGAAAATAAATGGCTGTTGTTCAAGCCCCCGAGACTGTGGTGATTTGTTCTAGCAGCCCTAACAAAGTAATACAATGAGATATGACTCTTTCTTGGTAAACTACTGATCACACTAAATGGTCATTGACCACAAGGTCCACATAATAATACCCGGGAAAACACACACACACACATACACACACACACACACACACACACACACACAGAGTATTTTAATAGCTACAGGTCTGTTACATTGTAACATGAGTGTGTTTTGCAACATTTTTTTTGTTTGTTTTGATCCTGGAGCAGAACAGGGTCTTGCAAAGTAACCACATCCTCTCCCCCAGCTGCTTCTCCCTTCCTGCCAGCCAGCTCCACTCACATAGGTGCTTTGAGAGTGAGCCCAGCACAAGGGGTTGGGTGGGAGATCTCCCTCTATCCTGGCCTGCCTCTCCAGTCTTTTCTGAGAAGGTCTGGTGAACGGTCTGTTCATTCTGCCAAAAGGGAGACAAGAGACAGCCCCCATACGCCGCGTGCCCGTAGTGCCTTCAGAGTGGCTGTGAGCGGCAAGCCTTCTCTGGGGCTCAGACCCCCGATCAAGCCTCCAGTGACTCACCAGTGGCAGGGAGAGCAGCTCCCTTGGCCTGTGCGACCGGCTTCCCAGCGGCACTACTGTTTGCTTTGGGGTGGAAAGCTTCGGCTTCTCCTGTCCAGACCTGACTGTGGGGATGGCAGCCACACGGAGACCCGTTTACGTTGTCCCCAGTACCGCTATAAACAACACCACCAAAGAGAACAGAGAGGGCGGGGCTGTTTTTCTTCAGGGGAGCAGGCCGCTGGGCCCTGCAATTTTGAGTCGGTATAACTGGGAGCCACCAAGAGTTGAATCGGAAAACAATCCACCCTTTCCTCATTCCTGCAACATTCTAAAGAGACAGTGACGGTCAAAAGGGACACAGTTATCTCTGTAGCACACTGCATGAGTTTCTGGAAACAGCTGCAGCCCAGCACCCGGATGACCTCAAAGAATAGGAAGAGTGAATAAACGTTAGCAATCGAGGTGCAGAAAAGCACCTATTATGCACAGAAGAGGACGGGGCCTGCACATCCCTGAGAACGTCCCGTCTATCAAACGACCAGGAACAGCCCCAAGAAATTGCTAAAAGGCACGGCAACCTGAAGGAGCATCAGCCCCGATGCTGCAGGTACAACCTGGCTTCAGCTTTTGCCTCAACCAGACGGTTCCTCTTATTAAAGATCAGCCTCTGCGTTATCACTTCCTTTGCGTTGTCACCAAGGCCATGAAAACTAAGGGAGAGAGTGCCACCCATGTGGCCCTGCCCTTGGGTGCTTCCTCCAGCCTCCCCAGGGATGTCATTTTTTGCAGGGAATTGATGGAGGGACTAGCCAGGCTTCCCACAGAGGCGCCCCTCTGGGCCAGCGCTGCCCTAAGGAAGCAGCTAACAGGGGAAATGGTCACCAAAGCCATCAAAGGGGCTCTAAACTTGGACTTGTTCAGAGTAGGTTTTAAGGACCGCAATTTTAGGAGAAGGCATTGACCGGACAAAGGCAAGGGCTCTGTCTCTGTGGGCAACACGTTCCACACACATCACCCCACCTACTCCTCACAAGTCTGTGAAATACTCATACCCACATTCTGCAGATGACCCACCTTCCTTCAGGCCTTGGTTGATGCCAGCTTCTCAGTGAAGCCTTTCCTGGCCACGCTCCCTGAAATATCAACACCAGCCCCTCCTGGAACATTTCTGGTGCCTCTTCCTGCTTTGCTTTTTCACCGTAGGGCTTTATCACTCTCTAACATGCTAGTTTACTTACGTCTCCTATTTAATGTCGGTCTCCCCGACTCAAATATATAATTTCTATATAATCACATACCATAAAAGCTCCATTAGGGCAGGACCATGTCTGTTCTGTTCACAGCTGTATCCCCAGCACCCAGCACAGCACTCAGTACACAGTGCAGGCTCATTCATGTCTACTCAATGAATGAATGAATAAGGCAACTGAAATTCCGAGGTTGAACCCAGCAATATAAGCTATTAAAAGGCAGAACCAGTACTGGATCTCAAATCTTGCCCCAGCACGAGGCCTCCCTTCCTGGGAGAACGGCTAAAACTGCTACATCAGCTGCGGCCTGGGAGATGGATGACCAGGCAAAACGAGGCACAATAGGACCCAAAGAGGAGCAAACACATGCTGTTCACATTTTCTTTGAGAAAGGCTAGAAAAGCAAAGGCAAGTTGAAGGACCCGGGAGACAACAGAAAAGTGACAGCTGATTCCAGGCGGGCAAAAGAAGAAAAACACAGGAAGATAAGGCAAAATGAAACCAGAAACAGAGCTTGGGGGGGGGGGGGGGGGGGGGAGGAGCCTCCTCCATCCCTGGGGCTTTCTTTAGCAGCAGATGGAGAAAGGAAAGATTCATACAGCTTCCTGGAGAGTCAGGAGAAGTGAAAAAGAAAGAACCACCAACACATAAGAGGGCGAACTTTGTGAACAACTTAAGGAAGCCCTCAGGGCTGCGGTCGGGTAGGACTGCCAGGCGTTGGGGTGAGAAAGTCATGGTGGAGGAGGAGGGATCCTAAATTGGGGGGTTCTCTCGGAGTGGCCTGGAGGGGGTCGAGAAGCTTCACACTGAGAATGAGCCAAGTGGAACATAAGGGGGAGCTCAGCACCTCTGAACAAAATCAACCTGCACAGCCTGACTGTACAGGACCCACCAATGAAGAGAGGTTAAACTGGGCTTCAATGATGGACATTTCCAGAAACTTCAGGCTAGAATCTGCCCCCCATCCAACACCAGTGATGATAAGAAGCGGCAGACATACTGGCTTCCCTTGGGGGATGAGCCCAGGATTCTTAAAGGAGGAGGCAACGGATTCCAAATGTCATCGTGGGCTTGCACTGTTATGGGTACCACCTCAACCCCTGAGGTTCAGAGCTTGGTCCTGGGGGAAGGTGCCTTATTAGGAAAACACCTAACAAGGCTAAATGATGGTCACGGGAGTACATGAGGACAGACGGGATAATGACCCGAAACTGAGAGCTGGGGACCAGGTGACACCCCAGACCAGGCCAGCGTGCTGGAAAAATCCAGCAGCGTTCCGGGAACCTGACAACTTTTGCTGGCAAGGAACTCCTGAAGGGTGGTCTCAGAACCAAGATGCAGGCATGGGTTTTACAGAGAGAGGCTCTGGACCAGGCCCCGGGGCGAAGTGACCAGAAGGGAGGTTGAACTTCCTGGAATCACATAAAGGCTTTTCCAAGTACCTCTCAGAGTGTTTAAGACTCTTGGCTGGAGTAAATTACTGAATTAAAAATCATCCATATGGGTGAAATGACATGATGTCTGGGATTTGCTTTAAAGTCTCCAGGGGACTTCCCTAGCGGTGCTGTGGTTAAGACTCCGCACTCCTAATGCAGGGGGCACGGGTTCGATCCCTAGTTGGGGAACTAAGATCCCGCATGCTGCACGGCACAGCCAAAAATAAATGAAATGAAATAAAATAATAAAATAAAATAAAAGTCTCCAGCCACCTGAAAGATGGGGGAAGGAATGGAAGAAACCTGATGGGCAAAATGTTATGCAGTTTACATACTGAAGCTGGGTGAGGGTTACAAGGGAGTTTACTATACCAGTGGCTCTCATAGCGCCCTTTCGAGACCAGCAGCAGAATCACCTGGAAACTTGCAAATTCTCAGGCGGCTGCAAGAGACTCCAGATCTACTAAATAAAAACCTCTGGGGTGGGCCAAGCAATCTCGAGTTTTCACCAAACCTCCCAAGGCGGCTGCTCCCATGATTCTGATGCTTGCTCAAATTTGAGACCTGCTGCATTATACTATTTTCTCTCCCTCAGTGTTTGTGCAATTATTTCCATAATAAAGGCTTTAAAAAAAAATTTTAAAAACCCTATGGGCATTTTTGTTGTTGAGTTGTTTACTTCTTACATCACGTGTCTTCAATTGCCATTTAACTATTGTTTTGATCTTTTCCCGGAGCCAGAACTAAAAGCCAGGAAGCAGATGCGACTACCCCTCTCTCCCTCTCCTCCCTCCGCAGTTTGCAAATGTAAACTTCCTGTAAGAGACGCCCAGGCTGGGTACACAGCACTCACACCTGAAGAACTGGGTCTCCAAAGGGGCCCAGGAACAACCCTCACCCCAGCCCCCCGCAGCGGGGCGAGATGCTGGGCGAGGAGATGCCTTCCAGGGGTCACCCTGCAGGAGTCCGGGGCCCAGAGAAACTGCCACCCGTTGATCCTGGGGGTCAGCAGGGGCTCTCAAGAAACGTTCCCCTGGCCTGCCTCTCAAAACTGCAACCCCTTGATCTCCGTTCTCCCTTTAGGAAGTTCTTTAGAAAGAAGACCGAGAAGGGAGTGGCGGAAGCCGGGGCCGGGTCACGGGGCCGCCCCCTCCAGCATCATCCTCTCCTCCCTCCTGTTTCTGCTCCTGGGAGCACGGGCGAGGCTGGGGAGGCCTGAGTGGCCGCCGGAGGGAAAGGGTTAACAGGCCGGGGCCACCTTCCCCTCCCGGCCAGCCGGCCCCCCTCCCCTCCCCTCCCCGCCCCCCCACGTGCTGTAAAACAATCCCAGAGTTTCCTCTTTAAGCTGTTAGCCTCAGGGGCCATTATGGGAAAGAAAGGTAGCCGGTCTCTTTTATCTGCAAGAATCCATTAAGCTTGGCCTGGGTGCGGAGGGCCGCTGTTTACGGGCAGCTTCACTAGGGCACCCTAGGGGGACCTCTCCCCAGCCAGGACGCAGGCGCACCTGTACCCTATCTCACCGCTACCACCCCTCCCCCCCGCCAGGAACTGGAACTTGGGGTGGGGGGGGGAGTGGAGAGCAAGAAGCCCCCAAACCAAACCAGAGTTCCGAGTAGTGGAGCTCCCGGTTCACACCTTCCTGTAGCCGGGGGAGGGGGCACACGTGTGACGGCGAGATGGGAACTGAGCCCCTCGCGGTCTTCGACTCTCCACGCAAGTCTGCGCGCCGCCCCTCGGGTGCTGAACGCGGGCGGGAAGGCGGGCGCAGCAAGATGCGCACTTGTGCCCGTCGGTCCGCGTGTCGGTCGGTCGCCGCGAGCCGCGGAGCGTGTGCGCCCGGCCCCATCCCCTACCCGGGCGCTCAGACGGCCACCGCTCCCCCGTACACCCGCGCCACCGCCCGCGGTGGAAGGTGGCGCTTCGGGCTGCAAAAGTGTTTCCACTGCGGGCCTAGCAGTCATCCCTTTACCTCTCTTAAGGAAGCTGTGGCGCAAAACGCCGGCTGGAGAGCCCTGGAGAGGACACTAGAGGTTTCCGGTGTCTCATCAGAGCGCAGTCTAACACCGATTAAATATTTACATCTTCCCCCGAGAATCATTTGCCCAAATGCCCACTTTGTGCCAGCCTCCCAATCAAAATGAGGGAAGAAACTCCGACAGGCCCGAGGCATAGGACCAGAGAAAGTTGGCTTTGAATTCTGGTCTTGGGGGCAGGGGGAGGGGAGGCGGGGGGGTGGGGGTGGGGGTGGGGGCAGGGCCCTGGGAAGGTCCAGTGTGATGCTTTCTTGGAGCTTCAGGGGCGAGGGATATTCCCTTTTTCAAATTGCCAACAATGCAGATTGTTAAGAGGAGCAAAGGTGGCAGGGAAAGCAACAAAACAAAACAAAACTCTGTCTTTCAATTCTCTGTTGTGTCCAGCCAGAGACAGAATATCAAGTCTGTGCGTCTCCTGCTTGAAATCTCTGTGCAGTGACCTTCTTTGGGTCTTCTCCTGCTCTTTCCCCATGAATATAAATATTTTCTCCACTTGCCATATGTTACCCACGCACTTCCACAGACCCCACTGCCACTGCCCCGCTGGGCTCCTTGCAAAAAGAGTCTGCCTGCCGCTCAACCGGGAGGGCAGGGGGAGGAGGGGGCAGTGTTGTTCAAGGGACAATGTCATTTTCCTCTTCGTCAAGATTCTTTGTCAATTGCTGGGGAAATAACTGACCTCAAGCTACTTCAGTCACAACCAATAGAAAAATGGAATGGTGATGTGTCCAGCTGTTAAGGGGAGGCACACATGCAGGCCAGGAAACAAAGGTAGCTGGGAACAGAGCTGACGTGAAAAATATGTAAAGCTTCATGTTGGAATTCCTGGGAAACAGTGGAATTTCTCTTAAAAAATAAAACAAACCCTAGTATTCTGTTCATTTGCCACATCTTCTAGTTTGTGGTCCTTAATTTATGCCTTTAGATAGCTTAAAAGGAGAATCCCAACCCAGAACAGCCCTTTAATACAGCTGCCATTTTTTCAGTTCTCTGACCCTTTCCTTAACTTGCACAATGGTATTTTTTTCCAACACCCTCCACTCCATCAGCAGCCAGAATGGCACAGTTCTGTCGGATTCAGGGGCCCAGGGAATGATTTGAGAGTTCAGTGAGTATTGTTTGGGGATTTTTGTTTGCAGGCAGTGGGAGAAAGAGGCAAGAGAATACTCGGCAGGGGACACTAGGAGAAGTGAGACGAGCCCCCAGAGAGGCCACCAAGAAGAAATCCATAACTTGCCTTTGCTTCGTTCCCTGGGACAGATGATGGTTAAGAGCGGTTTGTTAAAACAACTCTCCTATTTCAAACCACAAGATGTCCCATCGACGAAGCCAATCCTGTTCCAGGTTGGACCAATCGGGAACAAATCAGTAAGGACATATGATGCCAGTGATGCGGTAACAAGCAAGCACAATATCAAACAGCAGCTCAACTAGGCCTCCAACACAAGCTCTGAGCCCAAACTGTGTGGTTGGCTTGCAAAGAGAAGAAAAGAAGCCTTTGGAGGAAAAAAATCCAGATGCTACAAAAGCAGCCCAAGAGCTTCGGTGGTTGAAATTTTCTCCTCTCCTGTGTGACTAAACCCACAGGGCAGACGTGTGAGTGTTGATGAACAGCCATCACACAGAAGAACTAAGATCCCTGCCCTCTCCAGGCTTACAATTGAAATACAAAGGGTGGGGTGTCATATCAACATGGCACAAACTCCTGTCACCACGGGGGGAAGAGGTCACCAGAGCCCACGCATGAATTTCTCGAGAGCCTGCTTCTTTCTTCTCCATGGAGTTGCAGGGAGTGTGGGTATGTGTACAAGTCATCTTGAAAAGAAAGCACATGCAGTGCACAGAAAGTGCATCATGGTGGAGGTAAGGCTGGTAAAACTCCATGCAGACGTTCAGTGACATATATTTAGCGTCACTGTAGAACATTCCCCAACTGCATGATGCAGTATTCTCAAATGGAATTTTTGAAATTTGTGTGTCTGCTCTAAGATGACCTCAGGTAAACAGGTGGATGGGCATATTTTCAAATTTCGCCAACCAGTAACTACACTTTACTTTTCTCAGAATTACTAACTCTAATAACCAGTGGGGTGGTATTAAAGAAAAAGAACCTGCTGAAGGGATTCTCTGGTTTCTGTCATTGTTTGAAGCTGCTGACCGCCATTTCATTTGAAACTAGAGAGATTTTTTTCACGTACCATCCTTGAAAAGAGATGGATCTGGACTGGTTTTATTCTAGCTGGATTTGGAACTTTCATTCTAGAATCCAACAATCGTCCAACATGAAATATTCTAATTGTGCCTATTAAGCATTACCCCCCCGCCAAGTTCACCTAATGGTTCAAAAAAGAATCCTTTAGGTTGGCTGTCTAGTAATGGATTCCCATTGAACTTTCTGTGGTTCTCTTTCAATCTCCCTGGTGACCCCTGCCATTCGTTTGCAAGGTGGGAAACCAAGAGTGGGATGAAATTTTTGGCCACAGTAGTTAGTAAGCCTAATTGACTCTTGTGAGGATGAAACCTCTGGCTTGGCCTCATTAGCCCTGCATTAAATCTAACATCTCAGAGTACAGTTGAACGGACATAGCTCTTGCCTGGAATATATTTGTAATTTGGTAGAAATAAATATGGTTCTAACTAAACACTGCCCCATCTGCGAGCTGTTCTGGACCAAACAGAAGAAATTAGAGTGAGATGCCAATCAGCATTCTAGATTTATGAAAATTAAACCATTTTAAAGTATATGTTTTTCATTCTGCAAATAATTTATGTTTAAATATCTTAAAACACTGCATTTTATTGTGCGTGATTCCATGTATGTAAAAAAGATGCCTAGGAGAAAAGCCGAAAAGAAGTCAAGTAGTTTATGTGTTTTTATTTAGATGGCAGGATTATGGGTAAATGATTTTTTTCTGGTTCAATTTTCCAAAATGTTATTGAGTGGTTACAACGACTTTTTTTTTTTTTCTTTTTCAGTACGCGGGCCTCTCACTGCTGAGGCCTCTCCCGTTGCGGAGCACAGGCTCCGGACGCGCAGGCTCCGCGGCCATGGCTCACGGGCCCAGCCGCTCCGCGGCATGTGGGATCTTCCCGGACCAGGGCACGAACCCGCGTCCCCTGCATCGGCAGGCGGACTCTCAACCACTGCACCACCAGGGAAGCCCTACAACTACTTTTTTTTTTACATCTTTATTGGAGTATAATTGCTTTACAATGGTGTTAGTTTCTGCTTTACAACAAAATGAATCAATTATACATATACATATGTTCCCATATCTCTTCCCTCTTGCATCTCCCTCCCTCCCACCTACAACTACTTTTTAATGGAGTAAAATATATGATCATTCTATAAACATTGGTTCACACTCATGCAGAGGAATCACTACAAAAATGTGATGTAAGTACTGTTCCTGTTTTCTGGGGAAAAAAAGGTGATTTGAAGAAGCATAAAGGCGGGAAGAACAGCCACTGAATGCTTTCCTCCCACTGCCAACTGTCCACCGTGTCACCTCATTTCATTCCCTCTCTTGGGAGGCACGTGGGGTGGCTGATTTTACAGAGCAGGATCCGAGGCTGTAGGAGGATACACACCACCCAAGATCGCGCTGGGATAGGAGGCATTCAGACTCAGTCTGTCTGACCAGGCTCTTTCCTTCTACTGCACAGGACACAGAGGACACGCAGGATCGACATTCAATAGCTTAGACAAGTAAATAAATAACGTACCAACATCTCTCCAACCTAAAGTCCCCTACTTGACAGGACAGCTGGCCTGCCCACTTCCCTCACACAAAATCACCCCTACACGTACACATATACACACACAGACCCCAGACCCAGGTGCACACACACATGCATATACACACAGAGAGACACCCATGCACATATACACACATGCACACACATACATACACACACGCACATACATAGAGACACATACATACACACACGCACATACAGAGACACATACATACACACACATGTACACACACATATACACACAGACATAGGCATACACACATGCACACATATACATACACATACACACACACACACACGCATTTAAAACACTCTCGTGGCTTCCCTTTCCCTTGTAGGGTAAAATCAAAACTCCCGAGCTCAGCCTACGATGCCCTGGCCGTGCACCCTCTCCTGTCCTGCCTCTCAGCATCTTGCCCACGTTCTGCCCGGGCTGAACCTCTTTCAGTTCCTCAAAAATGCTGTGCTTCTCTGCCCGAGGGACTTTCGTGCACCCCGTTCCCCTTTGCACAGAACTCTTCCCCTACCTGGCTGACTCCGACTTTCCTGTGGTGTCTCAGCTTAGATTCCGTGTCCTCCACAAAGCCTCATTTGACTCTGAACTCAAGGTGAAGGAACCCCAATATGTGGTCCTGAGACCTTCTGACCACTCTGACCACTTACCAACCTTCTTGGTCATTCCTCATTTGTGTTATCTGTCTCCCCTGCTTGACTGTAAGCTCCATGCAGGTGTATCCCCAATGCTGAACCCACAGTGCATGCTCAGGAAGGACGGGAGGAATGAGTGGATTCGGTTCATAACAACATATTGTTACATATTTTAGTGAACCAGCTCTTCTGCTCAGTTTTGTTATAGCTTTTACACCTTTTAAGGATCTGATACAAGTCCTGAAAGGGAAGCTGCAAGATGAGGCCAGAGAAAAACGTTAATAATAATGGTTACTGTTACGAGTATTAACGCACCTGAAATTTCTCCTCCTTTTCTGCACTAGGCTGTAGATTATAGTCTCATTCCTCTGATTACACTTTGACTCTCTTTGCCCTTATGGTGAGTCCTTACCCAGGACCCTCTTGGATCTTCATGCAAATCAACCTCACAGCCCTTTCCAGAAGTCTCTCCTCCTAACATCAAACTTACAGTGGACATAAAACAAAACATCTCCACTACACGTGTGCAGGAGCATATCATTTGGATGAGGAAACTGAGTCCTCGCACAGAGACAGCTGATGTAACAGATCAGATTGTTCTTTCTCTCCCACAGGCTGCCTTGGGGACCAAAGAGTCTATGGAAGGATGGATCAGACAGGAGAGCTTGGAGGCTGGGGGCAGGGAGGTAGCGACCAAAACATCGCAGACACGAAGGGCTCAGGAGCTAGATATGTGTGGTGGTCTTGGAAAGGAAATAAGAGAGATTATCAGACGGAGTCACTGTGGATAAAGATGCCTCAGACCCAGAGCCTCAGAGAAGTAGACAGCAGCCGGGAGGAAGGGTGTTCAGGAGAAGGTGGAACCAGCATGGTTCCAAGGGTGGAGTCATACATTACAAGGCTGAGAGAGGATTTCTGTTGGAGAGGGAAGGTGATCACTTGGTTTTTAGGCAGATTGGGTTTGTGATGCCACCAGCAGTCCAAGTGGAACTTGGAGTCACAGGAAGTCATCTGCAGAGAGGGCTGGGGATGCCAATTCGGAGGTGACCAGTGTAGAGTCAGTAGTTGCAGGATGGATGCGGGAGATTCAACAGTGTGAGACAAATACAGGGCCAGCAGGTACTCCCCAGGTGACATCAAGATGACCAGGGAAGACTGGGAGAAGAACTTCAAGGAGCCACAGCAGGCCGAGATCAGAGGCATCCAGAACGTAGTAGTGTGAGGTGACAAAGCCAAGGGAGGAGAGACTTTAAGAAGGAGTTGGTTTGCAACCTTCAGCGCTTATCATGTATCTGAGCCCTGGCCACGGGCTAGGCATGTTCCAAGGAGGTCTTCACCCCGATGGGCTCATTTAATTCTTGCAGCGACTCTCTGGGAGCGGTGCAATCATTATTCTCATTTTACAAGTGAGCTGAGATGCCGAGCAGTCATACAATTCATCAAGGTCATGTGGGTGGAAAAAGGCAGAGGTAAGATTCAAACCCATCATCATGGAACCCAGAGCTGGATCTTGAAAGAGGAAGGGAAATATGGAACAGAGGATATGCCAGTGTTCTGTGATGCTAAGTCACTTGACAGAACAAAACAGAAGTCTCTATTCTGCATGAGCACTGAAGTTGAAAGAGACAGAAGTCTAGACACTCTTCTGATTAAGTGAGGCGAGGACAGGGAGGGAATCAGAGAGGTTTGAGAAAGGGCCACAGCCCTGAGACAGTGGCCGGCTCTGCTGGGCTGGCTGCTGCCTCTGCCTGGAGGCTTCTCTGGAGCCTCCTTCCCTCCCCCTCCCCTATCGGAAATGCAGCCCCAGGGTTGCCGTGATGGCTGCTTTCCAATGGCCACGGAGCCTGTGAGGGCAGAGACGGGGAACAGCTCATCCACTTGCCAGAGCCCTGGTGGCAAAAGGCCCTAGGGCCCAGGAGCGAGGTGGAGGCCCTGATAGGGACTTGCCTGAGGCCAGCAGCTGGGGGTGAGGGAGGGAGGTGACCATAAAATAAGAAAAAGTCAATTGTAGGAGCGTCTGAGTTTGCTTCCAAGTGTCCTGAGTGCCTGAGGGGTAAGGCAGAGGGGCTGTCCCACCTCATCTCTCAGCTCTGTGCTCTCTGCTGCCTCACTTAATATTCTTTTATCTCTTCCTCTCCTCCACATTCCACCCAAGAACTGGAAAAGGCTTGCCCAGCATTCAAAAATCTAAATTTAGGAATGAGAGAAGCAGGAAAGGAAGGAAAGAGATGAGCCCTTTTTCCAGGGAACTCAGAGGTGACTTGATGCTTTTATGGGAGAAAAGAACCAAATCTGCTCTTGGCTGCTGGGACAGACCTGTGAGTGAGGAGGGACACCCCAGGCCTCCGGAAGAAGTGGGAAGCAGACCTGGGGGGCTGGATGGCAGGTGCCTGAGAGAGGAGGCCCACACCCAGGTCTGAGGGGGCTGCTTCTGGGGGCACGAGTCTCTCCCAAGGGGAACCACTGGTCCTGGTACACGGGTCATGGGTCTCTCCCCTCAGAACTGCGTAACCCAAGCCCGTCCCCACCAGTTGGCCAACTCCTCGAGATGTACCCTCTACACCTTCCCCTCCCCCACTGCAGACAATAGATTTTTGCTCTGCAATAGCTGTGTCTTCTGCTGTCAACCAATATTGCCGGCTTTCAAGGCAAGGCAAAGAAGATTCGCAGGTAAAGAGGGCAGCGTCTGAGCTCTCAGCCGGCCTGCTGGTTTGCGTGTGGAAGTGACTCAGGGCAGACGCCAGTTACAGGCAGGCTGCAGGCCAAGACAGCGCCCCCTGGAGTTGTGCAGCCGGCAAATGAAGGAACCCTGGGCCTCTGCCCCCCCCACTGCTTCTCCCCAGCCCTGTGGCCTGCGCCTTCCCTGTCTCTGCGACTGAAGCGGCTCCTCCCAGACTTCCTGCATCTCTCTGCCTAGACTGTTACTCCCAAGTGGCACCATGGCTGCCTCCCTTTTGTTGCTTGATCTCAGCTCAAATATCAGCTCCTCAGAGAGGCCGTCTCTCTGTCCGGTGGCATTATTCTCAACGCTCTCACCCCTATCCAAAAGTCACTTAAAAATCTACCTGTTAGCTCTCGCCCCCCACCCCCCCCATAGGATGTAAGTCCCGTGAGAGCACGGCCTCGGCCTGCCTTACCCCTCCTTATCCTCGGCACCTAGGAAAGCACCTGGCTGGGATCAAGGCTGCTCGGTAAAAGGGTATCAAACTGAATTCATTTAACTGAAGCTTCCACCCACAACAAGTGGCCAGATGTTACAAATGATTTGTTTCTAAGCAATTCCAGTTTAGCTACAAATAATTATTTTTTGCCCATCCCTCAAAAGGATGGTCCATCTTCTCCCTCCTCCTTAGCCTCTTTCATCTCACCGGATACTACATTCGGAATGTCATGTCAGGAACATCTGTAAACTCCCCTTGGTTAAAGGGAACCTATGACTTTAAAAAGACAGTCATCACTGAAGTTGGTATAAAACACGCTATAAAAGGAAAATCTCCTAAGGAGATAAAGGGCATCAGGAGTAGGGTGGCGCCTTTTTATGAAGAGTTCCTAGGTGGTGCCCGGGCCAGCTGCTCCACCCCGGTAAAATAGGGCAGCAGGGAAACCTGCCTGTGGCCTGGTTTAACCCTTCCCTGGCCCTCAGCTCACTAAGATGCTGGGGAAGATCAAAAGAATTCGAGCACTACTCGCTGACTGAAAGAAAACAGCAAATGAAAAAGAAAAAAAAAAAAAAAAAGACTGATTCCAATGTTGCTCCCCAGCCCCAAGCTTTCTTCTCCCAAAGAGCCTTCTGTTCAGAGAAATTAAAGGACTCTGATAGCAGATCACAAATTCAGGACAGAAAAGCTTCACTATGCAGCCAGAGACTGTATTGTGGGTAACCAGACATCGGACACTGTTTTTTGCTTATGAACTTTTGGAGACCATTGGAATAAAAGACTGTTTGTTCCTGGACAAACACTCACCAAGCCTTTAGGAGGAGGGGGAATTTTTGTTCTGCATTTTCCCTTTGTAAAAAAAAAAAAAAAGAGAGAGAGAGAGACAGAGAGAGAGGAGAGACAGCGACAGAGAGACACTTGCTCTATTTACTTTTCAGATGGAAGAACCTAATTTGTTTACCGTTGCCGGGGATTTGTGTTTACAAGTTCCTATGCCACTGCGGTAAAAAGAAATGCTATTTTTAAAAAGCAAAACCCCACACAAGCCTCCAAATGCAGGGCTTTTCTTCCTCTTCCTGTCTCCCCACCTTCATCTGACAGGTGGTCAGGAACCTATAAGGCAAGTCAGCGCTCAGGAGCTATAACTCGGAGGCACTTTTCTCTCCCTGTCTCCCTTCGCAGAAGGCCATACCTGACCTGGAAAGCACTCTCTCGTCAAAGTTCAGTAAAATTCTACTTGCCCTTAACAGTCACACCCCAGATCTGCTGCTTTTCAGAAAACCCAACTCCTGGCCTGTAGGAGGAACCTACACCCTAGGTTTCAATTCCCCATCCCTTGCAGTCTTCATCCTCCTTGTATCCGTGGACCGTTTCTGCAGTCAAGCTAGCAAGATGTGGACTGATGTCCTTTTAAAAGAGGGTGTGCCGTAACTGGGTCACTCACTGTGTGACTAATCGTGGTTGCCTGGAACCACAGTGCCTGCGGCTTCCACCTGACTTGGTTGTTTGTAAACCGCAAAATGACCCAAGCCATCTGCAGGCTCTGGAGCTTGCAGCTCTTCCTAGGCCCGTTTCTTCCTCAGCCGTGGAAGGGATGGGAGCAGCCCTGGGCTTGGGGCCTCTGGGCATGTGCAGCAATCCAGACGGGTGGATCTGACCTGCTCAGACTTCCTCTCACTCAAGTCTTTGCAGGCTCCAGCCTCAGCAAAAGCACTGGCAACAGCTGCTCTCTGGTCCCAAGACCACTTAGCCACACTGAGTCCAAATGAGAAAAAGAAGGGGCCCGGAATAAATTTCTTTTCAAGAAAAAAAGAAGAAAGAAAAAAGACTTCGCCCAACTTAGTTTGGGGTCCTTTGTTGTCCCTATCTTTTACTAATTTGTTGCACTTCAAATGTGGTAAAATCCATACATCTTTCCCCA